>JAZHYW010025141.1:0-10738 GCA_037355805.1 Ixodes ricinus | reverse complement strand
AGCGTATTGCTACGGGTGATCGGTCTCTTAGCTGTAGATGAGAAATTTAGCATTGCACCGCTAATCTAATGTTTTAAACGTGCACTACGCAGTAGTGATTACGCGAACGCGTGCCGGTACGAAACTGATCTAGATCAAAACGGGCGGGGCGGTGGGGATCGAACCCAGGGGGTTCCCAGCGCAGCTCGGCTTCACGCTCCGAGCTGAGACGCGTTAGCCCACTCGGCCGCCGATTCCCTAAAAATAATTCAGCTGTCCGCGTTCACAATTATAGTAATGTCAGCTGCGCTCGGTTTACTGTGATTGTGACGTGGCGAGAGCTGAATAAGACGATGCCATGTGACTGGTCCGCGCGGCAGGTGACCCCTTCCTTAACGCGGAGGGGTACCAAGGAGCCTGCGCCGTCGCCGGTCTTGTTTTCTCGGGAGCGTGCTGCGGCACTCGGAGCGTACAACGTGCGCAGCTGCTCGGTCGTCCCGTGCTTCCAACAATGCGCGGCGTCACTTGGAACGCTGCCGACTCTGCATCTGCCACGACACCTGGCGTCTGGTAGCAGGTGTGGCGGCGGCGGCTGGGCGTGCCATAGAGTTATTACAATAAACGCTAGAGGCTCAGCTGGCGCTAGTGTGCTGTTGCATTTTGAAGCAGACAGCAAGCAGTCTAAATTTGACTTCCGGTAATGTATTCCTATGGGAAAAAGCGAGTGCATTTTCTCTCTGCGCTCGATTATAAGAGCAAATATCACGAATAACTTGTACGTACTAGGCACATTGGAACATTTCTCAGTCACACAGACGAAATAATTGGTCAGTTACGGCGTTTTTCTTTCAAATTCATCGCATTAAAAACGGTGCTAAAACGGCTTCGTACGTGTATTTTTGTGCACTCGTCGGACACTGTTAGCGCGAACACGGCGTCGACGCTTTCCAACATGGGGGATATACGTGCCAAACGAACGAAGGACATGTGGAAAATTAAGAGAGACGGCAAGAACTACGCAGTAACACTGGATAAGTAACTCCTTGTGCACGCAGACGATCAAAATAAATTGAAAAGCACGTAATATAGTCAGATTTGCAATAAATAAGTACTGCGAAGATGCTTGTTCTGGGCTCAAATCATCACCCGCACGCTCCAAATCTTTGCAAATAAGGGGAGCCAGAGAGCAGGTGCCCGATAAAAACTGCCCAACATGGGAAATAATCAAAAGACATACCTTTCGTAGCTCACATGATTTTTTTTTTTTTTTTTGCGTTCGAATGTTTTTTTAACCGATCGTAAAGATGCTCCGACGGAGTCATTTTCATAGAGTGACAGGACGGGCATATTAGCAATATATAAGCACCACCGAAATGCTAGCGAACCTTGAACACACTCTACATTCCTTTCTATCGTTAGTCTGCTTAGAATCGTCGCTCGTTTTCACATACCTTCCTTGAAACAGAGGTTTGGGCCTGAAATTGAGCGAAGTTTAACATCGTTCAGTGGTAAAGAAAAAATGCTGTAACTAAAGAAATTACGCTTTCACAATACCAATAAAGGTACATACTATCCGGTACAACCGAAATGACAAAAGTTATTCTTGTTATTTTCCGGCGAAGAGAGAAAATTCACGCGCGTTTTCCCATAGGAATACATAGGGAGGCTGGAAAAGTAGACTGCATGCTGTCTGCTTCAATTTGCAACCGGAAGTCCCGTAGACACTAGCGCCAGCTGAGCCTCTAGCGTTTATTGTAATAACTCTATGGGCGTGCGCGCCGCCCTCCCAGCAGGCTGACCGACTCGCCGGTAGAACGCTCACGACTCGGGACATAGAGATCATACATACTAACTCTAGAGGAAAAGGTCCGCCATTTTCCCATGCATTCTGGCTGCCGCAAGCGGCGGAGCATGCAGGCAGACCTCCGGGGTCCCACACATGGTTACCAACTGCCTTCGATTTCACGAATATAATTATATCATCAGAGCAGTTTCATGAACTTCAACAATCCGCGAACTTACCGGTGGAAAGATATTCGCGTTCCTTTCGAAGCTTTCTTTTTGCATAGCGCGCAGATGTACGGCCTCGCGTCAACGCTAAACTAAACCAGATAACCGGCTTCGCGGGTGGGGCAGTGGGGCGCGGCCGAGGAATACGAAACCGCGCAACCACCAGATTTCCGAGATTTCGGCAAAAGGGAAGTTAATGCAGCGTAATGAATATATTGCTTTTTATAAGCGTTAGAATAGCTCAGAATTTAGTTTACAACGTTAAATTATCACTGTTTATATTGCTGAGAGTTTTCAGTCTTCGCGATTACCATTGCGACTGTCGTCCTTCAGCTGGCAACATTGCTTTCTTTCTCTCGTGTTCTGTCGCTCTCTTTCGCGATCTTTCACTCGGGACCCCGGGTGTCGGCGCACGGGATTTGCCACTCCTCCTCACCCACCTTTACCCCCTGACTCGGGACCTGTCTGCGCATACGCCCGCCGTCGGGGGAGGACACGGCGGCCTGACTTATCGCGGTCGATCAAAGGGGGGTCTTGACTGGACAGCACTGGTCCCCAATGTTGGTCGAGTGGGAAAAGGTGGCACGTTGCAGCCCCCGATGACATCTGCTTGTAGACGCGTGCACTCCCGCTCTGTTTTACTTTTTTTTTTTTTTCTTCCTGCTTTTCGAAAAGCTTTAAAGGGGTCCTGCAACAGCGTTTTGACTGATTTTTAATTTGCACCGAACCTAAGCGCACTGAACGTAGTAACTTAATGAAACTTTTCTTTTCGCAAAATTCGCTTTATTTTAAAAGTTATAGGAAAATTAGAATTACAAAAAACAAGCAAAAAATAACCGCTTTCATGACGTCGTAGGTCCTGGCTTGAGTGGCCGTGAACTAGAGGAGGTATAGTGAGCTCATCGAGCGCTCACGGCTGCCGCACTTCGTGTCGACGGCTCGAGAGGGCGCCACTAAACCGTGTGTTGGATAGGCTGTATGAAGCGGGCGGCCAGGGCGACTCGCATTGCATTTGCTGCGCGATTAAAGACTATTTCGGCATAACACTTCATTGGCCACAAACGACAGCAAACACGGGGTAAAGACCAGTACAGGACGGGAGCCACTTCGCGCTGCCATACCGCCAAATGGCCTTTGTACGCTCCGGGACCTTTCTACGCTCGCCGTTCATCGGCGCCTCATCCCACTAGCCCTTTCTAATATGCGCCGCTTTTTCCGCTGCTTGGTGGCGGGTATGTCGACGGGTCATTTCTTGTTTCCGTACTTTATAAACTGCATTTGTTTCTTTTCTGATCTAAAATACTGAACAAAAACTACTTTCATACATATTTGAAACGGTTCGCGACACTTATATTTTGTATCTCGACTAAGAAAAAAGCTTTTAGCGGCTCTGACCAGTAGTAAGCCCAGGACCTAAGACGTCACATTTTGCGCGCTTTCGGTACCGCGGGTCGCTCTCGTCGGTGGAGGAGGTTTCCGCGTCGTCCGGTTAAAATATGACGCACTGATATTTAGTGACTCTCTCCGTGCCCGCTGGCTTGCCCGAACCCCAAGGGACGTGGAAACCGCAAAAAAGGTAGACGCTTAAATAGGATTGCAGGGCCCCTTTGAAGAGAGGCCTCTTCAAGCGCCCAGCGGAAGCTCCGAGCGAAAAAGTCGACTGCCACCCTGAGGCTTCGCTACAGGGAAAGTTGCTCTGCACGTCCATCTTATGCTTGGACTATGCCTTCGTGATTTGGCCTTCTTTTGAAGGATCCTTCCGGAGAGCGACAAGGCGGTAAAGTCAGGGGGACCGCACTCACGCACGAGAAAGCGACCTGTTGATGATCTGGGGCTGCGACCTTGGTTTATGATTCCCTGTTTGCCAACCCCTGGTACGGGGAGTTGGCGCAGCTGTCGATCGCTTCTTTATTCCGTGTCGGAGCACGACCGTACGTTGATGGTGTGTACGAGATTCTCTCTCATGCTTTTGGCTGCGTTGCCAGTCGGCCCAGCTTCGCGGTGGCTTCAATTTCAATAATTGACCTCTCGAATTGACCAGCGTTTCTCGAGACATCCAATAGCCTCTCACTTTTTTTCTTTCTTTTCTATTTTAGATTAATTTGCTGTTTCGTTGCGCCCACGTGCCATTGACAAGGGTATCGCTGGCCGAGTGGGCTAGCGCCACAGCAGCCTGAGCCGACGGTGGCACGTGAACAGTCAGCGCTGCAGAACCCAGGGATCACTCGGGTCATAATCCCCCACCCCTGCCTCGTTTCGATCTAGATTAGCATCATTCCGGCGTGCGGTCGTGTATCACTACTGCGTGTTGCGCACATTAATGAGACCCCAGGCTCGGCGTACTGCTATCGCACTCGGTTAAACGTACGCTAATCTACAGTGGGTAACAATGCTCGCCATGTTCTGGCAAACTGCAACTCGCTGTATAAACAACTCATGACTATTTTTTCTTTTGGCATCGACAACGATGAACATAAGGCAGGAAGATGCTCCCTGTATACATATCTGGCGCGTCTTTGCGCCTGTAAGATCAGAAATAGGTCCGCGTGGGCGGGGAGGGACGGCCCCGCGACAAAATTCTAACGCAAAAAGACAGCGCAGCCGCCGCGGGGGCGGTTGTCTTTCCTCTTTTTACCCCTGACCTGGGACAGCGCAGCGGAACTGTTCGTGCCGGCTGCCCACCGAATCGTGGTCTTTTACCGCCGGCCTCTGCCTAGTCTCCGAGGATGGTCACGTGGAACCGAGGCCGTCCCTCGATTGGCGCAGCAGCGGCCAGAGGCCTGGACTCCGCTGTCGGCGGAGTGGGTGTCTAGCCTGCTCGCTCGCTGTCGGTATCCGGCGGCGACCAGGAGGGACTTCCGCCGCGGTCTGGTGCCCGTCCCGGCGGCGCCGCGGAGGCGGGGACGGTTCTCCGGGGTGTCCCTCGCTCCTTGCTTGTAATGTACGATAAACCAGCGCGCTTGCCTACGGAGGATATCGGCAATGCGCGCGCGAGGGTCTCGCTGTTCGTTAACGAAGCATATGACGCTGCTTTCTTTGCGCAGTCAGCGATATCGTCTTGCCTCGTCGCGGATCACGGCAGACGTACGGCGTAATTTGCTACTCATCATCGTTACCCCGAACAATCGCTGTGTGGCAAACTCCCCGACACCAGCACTCGCCTAACGTTCGTCGTGCGCTGCTCGTTTGTTTGTAGCGATATTGTGCGCACTTGCTGCGTACCTGCTCTCCTTCAACGAAAGACCGCTTGCTTTCGTCGATGTCGTCCATGATTGTCGCAAGAGGTAGGGTAAATGATAAAGTTGAAGGGCATGGTTTGCGAATCATTCAGAAAAACAGGAACTCCGCGCCGGCCACGCGGCCAGCACGACGCGGCTGGCCCAGCACGCCCGTGCGTGACCCCATAGGCGCTTGTTTTGCCTTCCGAGAGGACTTCGATTACTTCTATTTATAAATGCATTTAATGAGAAAATAATAGTGTTACGTATCTTTCACGAGCCTCGCGTCGTCTTCCATGGCAGCGAATGCACTCAATGACTGCGCGATCGCAGGGTTTGCTATTGCCACGCAGCGTTACTTCCGAGGTGGCTGCTTGGCAGCGCCACTCCTCGGTCTCCTCCCAATAGGGCTTGCTCCTGGAAACCATACGCTTCACTGCACGCCGTTGCTCAGTCGTGCCTTAGTTCTTCGCTCTTCCGAAAACGGCTTTCTGCGCATGCGCTGTGCCCACAGCTCATGCGGGCTAGTGCGCTTGTTCATACAGACGAGCACTTCGGGGTTCCCTTTTCATTTTTCTTTTTTCGTTGTCCTATCTCGTAAACGTTTTAATGCCTCGGTGTATTTTTTTCTTTGTTAAGTTTGTGAGTTTGGTGCCGCGCACTGCGAGGGCCGTCTGGCCCTATTTTCCGCTCAGGGTCGTCTCCAGCCGCCGAGGCCGCTCTCGATTTTATTTCCTCCCCGAGTGCACCGCGACGCCGCTGATAGCAGGGTCTTCGGCGACGTGTCGCCGCCGCGGAGCGCCTCTTGGGGTCAGGAGGGCCTGTCGCAGGCCTGGAGAGGAGGAAGACACTTTCCCTCTGCCTTCTCTTTAAGCGCGTGGGGGTTCAGGTGGAATACGTGAAGGCTAATCGGGATTATGAACGGCGTGAGCGATCGGTATAACACGAGATGTGGGCAAATGTAATGGCTGCGCCGCTTGTGTGGTAAACTGCGTCAAAGTTAATTAAAGGTTTGAGCGTGTTGGTGATTTACATTGACATAAAACGAAAGAAACACACAAGAGGACGTCTGTTTCGTCCTCTTGTGTGTTTCTTTCGTTTTATGTCAATGCGTCAAAGTGCTTACGGTCCTATATCCAAGACGCCAGAGGTAGCGCTTGTGTGAATTTTCGTAACTTCCAATCATTGCTTCGGGTAGCCTACTTTTCGACTCCTCTTCGCATCGAGCACTGAAGGTGTACTTAAAAGGTTGTGTCGTATCCGTTGTTCGCGATTTGTACGGTTCGGCGTTAGTTGGCTTCGTTGAGTTCTCCTCTTGCCGCGCTCGGCGTAGTGCGGAGAAGCTGACTCTCGCTGCATAAACATAGCCATGTTGTGCTGTGCGTCTCGCTTCGCCGCATAGGGAGAAGGCACTCCGGAGCGGCTTTGAAAAGGTTCTGAATTCTAAGAAGAGAAAAAATGAAACTTAGCGAATGCTTATGGGGATTGCAGTAAACATTTTCTTCAGCAGCTGTGACTAGTAACAGATGAGCAGTGGCCTAGTGCCAGGCGAGAAGCTTATTCAACCCCCCCCCCACCCCCCACCCAAAAAAAAACATCTAGCCGACCCTATAACATACACATGCATTTTGACCCCTTCCCCTCCGCACCCCAAGTTATGGGCATCCCAGCCGCCTCAGTCACCCCCCACCCCGAAAAAAGTTCCGATCTACGCCACTGACAGTGAGGATAGCTCTTCGTGTTTTTCGTGGAATTGCGTCCGGGACCCGAACGGTGAGGCGGCGGTAATGGTCACCGATGGTGGTGGTAGGGTGTCTCAATGTCCTTCTGTTTAGGGTGATGCCACCTTTGTAGTACCCGATGCCGACAGCCCGCGCTTACGGGGAAAATACAAAGAAATCGACGAAAACAAAATGTCGCCACAGCACAGTCAGCGCCACAAACGCGTGCAGGGACACGCTCTTGCACGCGCTTCTGAACAAAAAGAAAAATTAAAGTGTGGGACAAAATGGCCAGATGTCTCCACCCTAAGCAAAGCGCACGTGAAGGCACCCAGGTGGTGGTAGTGACCAGGCATGGCAGACGAACTCAGAGTTGATGGTAACAAAGCGTATAATTTGTATATTTCAAAGAGCAGGACAGTTACACACAAAAGATCCGAGCATCGTTGTCTCCGAAGCAAGAAGCCCGTCACCCTTTCCCCACAGGTATTTTTATAGAGCCACGTCCGTTTTCCCGGAAAAGTCGACCTCCCACCCTGCGCCGAAGCACAAGCGTGGGACCGCCGCGGTGTCGTTCGGCATCCGGCGGCGCCAACGCACCCTTGGCATTCTGAGCGCTGGGCAAACGCGGGCAGGCGAGAAACAGAAGGAGACGACCTCCGAGGAAACAACACGTCAACAGGCGACCCCACCTTGCTTCCTCACGGAAACAAAGAGCGGCCGCGCGTCCAGCCGCGACGTCTCCCGAGCCGCGTCCAGGAGAACGAGGCGAGGGGCGTCGCGACAGTTTCCCCGAGCGCGTCCCCGCCTAAACTCTCCCACCGGTCCCCAAGGTCTCAACCTTCCGGAAACTTGCCGGCGTGGTCGCGCCCTTCTACCCTACGGGAGAAAGGATGCGCGGCAAAACATCAAAATGAAACCTGGCACCCGACTTGCACGTGTTTCCCCCGGCCACAAGGGGTAGGATGGTGAAGGGACATTTGTAAAAACAAGCGGAGAGGGCAGAACCCCGGGCAATGTTCCTCACAATAACTTTTTGTTCCCTTTCATTTTGTCGGGTTCACTTCCACGACTGCGGTCTCGAGACAGGTTATTGACCTTGTGACACCGCTGTGTCATTGTCCGAAACGCGAGCTTCGTGTGGATTCGTCATTGTTTATGGGTCAGGTATTATTAGCTGCAGAGGGTCATTTGTGGCAACTGAAACCTAGCTGGCGAGTTGCGTCCATCCTTCTTCGTGGTTTTCTTTTTCCGATTACGAAGTTTTAGGAAAGATCCTCTCGCATAGCGAGAAGACTTCCCGCATAAAACTGGTTACGCGTAGTTGGGTCTATATTTGCTTCACCTTACTACAGGGCGCAGCGGATGAGCCATGGGTGCCAATCTGGGGGCGTGTTACGTGACCTTGGAGGGGGCGCAGTGAAGAGCACGTTCACCTAGCTGGATTGGCTACGCGAACGGAGTATAGTTCCACATCTGTATTAGTGTGCCTCAATGTCCTTCTGTTTAGGGTGATGCCACCCTTTGTAGTACCCGATGCCGACAGCACGCGCTCACAGGAAAAATACAAAGAAATCGCAGGAAACAAAATGTCGCCGTAGCACAGTCAGCACCACGAGCGCGTGCAGGGACACGCTCTTTCACGCGCTTCAGAACAAAAAATAAAAATAAGCGTTAGAAACAAAATGGCCAGATGTCATCACCCCAAGCAAAGCGCGCATGAAGGCACCCTAATCTGTATAAGCTCCCAGCTGTTCGTGGGCGCGGCCAGCAAAACTAAAATTACGACATGGTATTTCGCGGTGGAATCTTGAAAATAGCTAACGTGAGTTCAGCTTGACTCGAAGATTTTATTTAAGAAAACGCGTTTATCGCCCAGATCCCGGCTTTATAGTGCCACAAAACCACGTCGCCGCGAAACCTACATCGAAGCGCACGATTAAATGACGAAAGCCGAGCTATGATTCGAATGACTAGTGGGCGGAATCCTTTTCGGATCCGAGAGCCAATCTCGGATTCGACTCACCTTAGCTCTACTCCAATCGAAATTGTTAGTTGTTTTAAAACTCTTGGAGTCATTTTTAGTGAGGGTATGTCTTGGGATAGCCATATGAGTTATCTTATCCCAAAGCTAGCTCGAGCAGTGGGGATTATATATCGATACAGATTTGTGTTACCAACAAATGTTAAATTATTGCTTTATAAATCATTATTTTCTCTCTACTTAACGTATTGCCACCTTGTTTGGGGAACGTCAACATTTACCAATATTGAAAAACTTTTTATGTTGCAAAAGAAAAGTGATATGAGATGTATATGTAACGTGCCACGCGACTTTCATACCGCTGATTTATTTAAGAACTTTCAAATAATCACTATTCACAAATTATATCAGTATCGGCTTTCTACTAGTTTTAAAAGTGAAAAAACAAGAGATACATGTGTCTTGGAAAACCTTGCGTCGCTGAGGAAAACTTCTCCTCCGTATCCTACCCGTAACCCAGAGAAATGGAAGATGGTCACGCAGCGAACAAATTATGGCTCTCAAATGTTAAGCTCTACACTCCCGCATTTGTTAAACAGCCTTAACAGCAATAACATTGATCTAGAAAGTCTAACCTTTTAAAGACTTGCGCTTATTGTATGCTTGTACGTAATCTTTTTCTCTCTTAACATTTGCAAAAGGTGCTTTTTAGTTTGTCGCACAAATTTCTTACATTATTGCCTCTAGCACGCTATTATGTTACTTTTTGTTTGTTTTCCCGCGCGCTTCCTGTTGTCCATTGTAGGGGCCCAGGACTCGTCAAGTTGCCTACGTGCGCTTTTCTTAGCCTCACCACTCTGAAGGATGGAAATAAAGCATTATTATTATTATTATTAAACGGCGATATCTGCAACCAATCGGTATCTGTGCGCGCTGCGCTGCGCCGCGTTTGCTGCGCTCGACGACCGCGCGTCCTCTCGTCTCCTCCCTCCCCTCAGCACGGCCGGACTGGATACGCGTCATTGCGGACGGCCTGTCCGGTGAGGCATGATAACTAACACCTATGTTTCCCAAGCGGCACTGGCACATACCGCATGCTGTGCAACCACCACTGGGCGGCCGGGAGCTGCGCCAAAGCGCGACTGCAATCAGATATAGGGAACGCGCGGTTGAGCGCTAATCAAAGCTGTGCACGCCTGCTCTCTTCCCCTCTGGAAATGCCACAGAGAGTTGATTGAGCCGCCATTGCCGATTTTCTCTGTTTTACCGAGCCGCCGAAGCGGGCGTTGACCAGCCTCCATAAAGGCCCATGCTGCAGGGAGAAGGACACAGTAGCACCGAAAGTGCCAGTAACCAGTCCTGCTATGGCAATGATGAAGTGAAGGGAACGGAATAAGAGGAAACAAAAAATGAAGGCCGATTATGGCGGCGCCCATGCACAGCTTCTTGAAAGCGTCTATGGAGACTCTTGTCAGCAAGTTGGAGGTCGACCAACGAAAGGCGAACGCGTAACCCGTTTGCAAACTATCGCGGAGCCTGATAGGGAGCATTCACTGGACGCCATATTTGAGGTCACTGTTTAGAGCGCATGCTCGGAACGAGCTCACATCAATAGGCTGCTAAGACCGGCACCTCGCGATGGTGCGGAATGCACGCTGCAAAAGAACTGTGGAAGCTTGCCATCAGCACGCGCTCAGCATTCGCGCACACAGCTATGGCCGCCAGTGAATACTCCCGACACCCTACTTACGTGGAACAGCGAGAATAGTGGCTTTAAGAATAGTGGGGCGCCAGCGCCCCTTGCAGAAAGAGATGCACAAGCTTTC
>JAZHYW010025138.1:0-13537 GCA_037355805.1 Ixodes ricinus | reverse complement strand
AAACAAACATCGTTTCCAGTAATTTTTTATGCTTCCGCCGTGTCATTCCTATGCACTGACTAAAAGAAGGTTCCTGCCGTCGAAAAATTGCTATGCTTTCTTCTGTAATACCGATTTTACGTTGCAGCTCAAGAAATTTGTTGTGGTCCGCGTGCTGAATGACGAAAACGACCTCCTTTCGTCCGCCATTTCGACTGACCAGCGCGTCCCCTATACATAAAATTGAAAGAATAAAACACGGAGGACAAGCACAGGACAACCACTTTCTTTCATTTAGCAACGACGTTTATTTTGGGCAGAGGCATTGCACCCTGAACGAGACCCCGACCAAGATAGGGTGATAAGGGGAAGGCCAACTGGGAGATGAAAAAGGGTGATATGGGGGACGGAAAGGAAAACTCGGAGACAGAAAGGGTGATAAAGGGGAAGGAAAGCTGGGAGATGGAAAAGGGGGAACCACGAGGCACGGGCAGAAATACCGTGATTGTGTGTATTTACAGGGAGTTGCGATATTTTTCAATTTCAGGCCTGATGAATTCTAATTCCCGTCTTGATAATGTTACTGAGGCCGATGAAACGTTGTTTTCTGCGTTCTGGATGAGAAAGGATTCGATGATTTCGCGTCCGTGGCGATTGCAGTGCCCCCCTTTGTCTTGGTTCCCTCGAAGTCGCGCGCATCCAATGCAATCGTTCGCGTGAACCGCAATCGGATGAATGGGGCTGTCAGTTCTTGAGGTGGCTTCGCTTTCGTGCTCCCGTAAGCGGTCGTTGATGCATCGGCCGGTCTGCCCTATGTACTCGGCTCCGCATTTGAGGGGATAGAGTAAACTTTTCTGTGCAGCAGGCCCGGAAAGGCTTGGCGTGCTTCTTTTCGCAAGCCGGCTTGGCTTCTGCCGGTTGATCATGTTGCACATGCTTGCCAATTTAAATCTGCTGGAAAAGACAACTTTCGTGTCATAGCGTGAGGCAATGGATCGGATACGATGGGAAGCATTATGGATGTACGGTATGCTGGCTATCCTTCGACTGAAAGGCGTTTTTGTGGTTGCTTTTGGGGTTAATAAGCTGGTGGAAAACGGACACGAGGCGTTCCACCGGATATCCAGAACTTAGGAGTCGTCGAGTTTGGCTCTTTATGCTATCTGTTGCCGAATGTTGACAGGATTTTGTTTTAGCTGATGTGATTAACGTCTTGATGATACCTATCTTAACGGTCTTTGAATGAGCACTCTCAAAAGGGAGCACCGGCTTTTCTGAACGCTGACTGAACGTCCGGCAAACGCCTTCGTTGGTTTTCTTCAATCGCAGGTCTAGAAATTGCAGCCCTGAGGATGGTTCTTCCTTTTTGAATTTTAGTTTACCTCCTGCGCTTTCGAACGAGGCCACGATCACCTCGACTTTACTGGCTACAGGGTGAATAATCAAGTAGTCATCAATGCAGCGGACTACGGTGCATTCCCAGGCTAGTTTCTTGAGCTTTACCTGTATGGTTCTATCAACATAAGACAGGTAGATTTCACTTAATATGGGTGCAAGGCAAGATCCAATACACCCCCGGATTTCTGTATCCAGATTTTTCCTCGTGCTGAGATCATTGTTGATTTTAGGTAGGGTGTGTGTCAGGGTGCAATGTCTCTGCCCAAAATAAACGTCGTTACTAAATCGAAGAAAGTGGTTGTCCTGTGCTTGTCCTCCGTGTTTTATTCTTTCAATTTTATGTATTCATGTTCAACCCGCTCGCCTTCACCCGTCCCCTATGGTTCGCCAGGAGTCGCGAATAGGGGTACTCATCATTTCAAGTATTCCCTTGAATATGGCATTTGGGCAAAGTTGCAAACCGGGCATTATAAATGTGTTTGGGTTGAACAAAGGCCTGCGGCAAGTGGCGTTTTGCAAATCTAATTGCGGAGCAATTGTCATTCGCCGGGATTATTTTATTGTTCGAGATCAGTGGCGTAGCCTAGGGGGAGGCTTAAGGGTTTCAGCACCCCTCGCCGCCCCCTCCCCCGAAACCCAGCCGACCCTACACACCTTTTCCACAAGAGCGCAACCATCTTGAATGTCGTCACTTCTGCTATGCGGTAAAACCTCGTTTTGATCTCTCCACGCCGCTGGAAGGTGTTCGCAAAAAATGCGTGATTGTCACACATTCTTGTCTTGCCTCACCTATATTTTCTCGCATATTTCAAGTTGAAAATGCTTTATTATTTCTTCGTCCCGCATACCAGACAATTAACCCATGCGACCGAGAGCGACAGGAAACCGAACAAGTCTATAATATACACCCGCGTGTTGCCTCCCCCCCCCCTCCTTTCCCCAAGAAAAGAAATTCCTGGATACGCAATTGTTTAATATGATTGGTTGTCCTTATATGAAAGTGAACTCGCCGACTTTCTTTTCTAGAGTGTATCGGCCTCTAATCGCCATGCGGTGTCCATGACAAAAAAGGGCGGAAGCTATTTTGATTGCGCTGAGGCGGCATGACCGTCGGAAAACGCGTACAGATCGTCCTTCTCATTGGCTGAACCGATGAAAGGAGGTCCCATAATTGGCATCCCGAGCGCATCTCGGTAAAGTACGCGTGTAGGAACTGATGAGAGCTTACCCGAAAGCTGCAAGCTTCGAACTGAGAGTGTGCACTTTGACGTGAGCAGATGCCGTCTTGGATGCGTGGAGCCAGGTGCGTTTCTTTTATTTAAGGTTTATCAATTAAGGACAAAATGCTTCTATTAATCGCGTTGGGACAACCAAACGGAAGTTTTATCGCGTGTGTTGGAGCGCAGCTCTTAGGCGCCCGTTTCCGGCTTCAGCGGCGTCGGGGTAGGCGTCGCCGTCGCCTTCGCCGTCGGCGTACGCGCGGTGCATTATGGGAAATGTCCCATAATGCACTGCGCGGGACCCTCGTGACGTCACTCGTGACGTCACGTGTGTCGTCACGAGGGTCCCGCGCAGTGCGTTATGGGACAGTTCCCATAATGCACCGCGGGGGAGGAGGCGGAGAAAGGCGGAGGGCGAGGGGGAGGAGAGGAGGAGGAGGAGGAGGAGGAGGAGGAGGAGGGGAAGAGGAGAAGGGAAGAGTGGAGGAGGAGGGGTATACCTTCCTCTCAGTACCCTTCCATCCTCCTCCTCAAGAGCTGCGCTCTAATTCGGTGTCACAAAGAGTTGTAAGCGGCTTTCATTTTTTTAACATACTGTCACGGCTAAGTCTTTTGACCGCTAAGTGCTGTAAAATCTGATTAGCTTGAGAAAGCTGGCCAGGCGACCTGCCATGATAGCTTTTCTTTCTAGACACTAGGTGCCTTCTATTTGGCAGAAGTCTCCAATAAGTGGCTGCATCTGGAGCCCTTATTTTGTGCTGACACTAACCGCAAAAAACGGAGCCTTTAAAGCACCCATTCGTCGAGGTGTGAACAAAATAAAGCAAAGCAAAGAATGAAGGAGTAATAAGATGTAGAAAAGATGAAAAAGAGCTCGAACGCTTTCTTTGCAGCCCCGCATAATTAAGTAGAGCCGATTCTCGCTAAGATAGATTGCTGAAATTAGAATGCAATCTCTGGTCTAATTTGAATTTCGATTAACGAAGAGAGAATTGCGGTCTAGGGGAGGACGGTAGCACTTCCAGTTTACTCGAAGAAGAAGAATTAAAAAAAGACACTCAAGCTTAGCTTTTCAGGATATAATTCCACATATTTTTCAACATTATCGATTTTTTAAGGGACTGTCCGAAATGGCGCAGAGGGTGACAGGTGAAGGGGGGTCGATGAAAGAAATCTAGAAAGCCTGGCGCTGTGTGCCGATCGTTATACGACGGCCGCTCGATCAAAAACAAGGTACGGCCCGCCACGTCGCGCCGCCGTACATAGACGAAGACGAGATTGATCAGTTTACACTACTGGCCGCGTTCACGCTAGTACCCAGTCGTGCACGCTCCGGACAATTCCGGGGACGCGCGCCGCTAGGTAATGATTTGTGGGAAAGATCCCACCGAACAAACCAACCAGCGCTTGTGCTGTCATCGACCGGTAGCGCCGCAGTGGTGGCCCGGGGTACTATGCGCGTGGCACCGTTAGCGGCACATCTGGCGGGCCGCACTTTTGCGTTTCAGATCTAGCAGGTTTGGTTATACATAAAAGTGACTTTCTCTCAATGAGCATCAGCTGCAAACTGCCATAAGTCCCTCCATGTACCGTTCCGTGATGCTTTGGAAACGCCAATCAGGGGACGTCTCTTAATCAGTCCAGCCAATGAGAAGGGCTACCGGTACCGCGTGCGCACTAGTCACACAGTTTCAGCGTGAAAACTGTATTACATGAGAGGTTGGCACGGCGTCGTACTTGCAATTCTTTCTTTTATTGTACAATAACATAGACAGTACTGTTTTTTTTCCTCTTTAAGCTTCCCCGATGTCTTAGAAATACCAACATCTCTACTCGTCTATTGTTTTTATTACGCCACCCGAGGGGTGTCAGGGGCCGGGGGGAGGGGGAGTGGCACCGCTATGGAGCCACAGTCCCATAGTATCCGAGAGCTGGAAGGCAACAGAGGGACGCTAAAATGCATCAACAGCTTCGACTCCCCTCACCCGAAGCTTGCGTCCGAAAAAGGGCGTAGACCAAAGGTAACATCACTTTCGAGCCTGTCTCTCTCAAATAAAAAAAAATGCTTATCTAAGCAAAAGAAAGAAAAAACGGAGTATTTTTGAGCAAGAAGTAGTCAATCAAAATGCTCACTTGGTCTCTAACCCAACATCGCTCCAGCGTACGTTTTTATTGTCCAATCATTAAAAAAAAGTGTCCCGAACAATGGTACATCGGCAAAATCGTTCCGGAGTAAAGGAAATGGAGACAAGGATGCATATTTTGTGACGCATTTCGTTGCAAGTATTTTCTTACGAGGTCAGGGTGTGGTGGAGGCAAGAAACCGCAGGTTAGCAAGTTCGTCCTAAGGAACCTGGCATTTTAATGGCTGCACTGGTACACGAGCCAATGTTACACTTAAGACATCGATTGTAGGTCTACTTTCTCGTAGAGCATTTGCGGAACCAACAAAGAGGGAACTTGGCAAAAGATGGGCTCCCAAAGACATCTAAACCGAAAACCACGGTCGGTGCAGCGACACTGAACATGTCGGGAACACGTAAAACCTCATGTGCAGTGGCACAGGGCCGAGTATTAGCGTTCTTTTCCCAAAGAGTGAGTGTGTTCCGCGCGAAAATAGAACCATGTGCATGTTTATGCTGTAGAATGAAATCAAATTCGTCGTTGCTGAGCAACCTCTCGCAAAGTTTAAAGCATCCAGGGTGATAAAGCGAGTTTAAAACCTATCGAATATAAGAAACAAATAGGTAAAAGAAGATAACTGTAGATTATCTCGAAAGCCAGAGCAATAAAACAAGTTTGTTTCATATTTTGCTGTCCGCCACGTGCAGCGACATTTACCGGTTCTGCAAAGGAAACGTCCCGCCACAAAACATTAATCACTTTGACACGAGCGACGATCGTTTGTTCGGAAGACTGTGAAGACATTGGAAGTATTTTCGTAATGCAGCGGCATTCTGAAAGACTGTCATTTTGTAAACAGTGCGCACAAGTGTGTATAAAAAAATCTACAAAACAAATAATTGCCGCCCGCTCTCAACTTTTACGGGAGGACCCTTCCGGGGAAGGACAGCCACACGCCCGTATTTTTAATTTTCGACTCCGTAAATGACGAGATAAATTAAGCTCGCATTAGTTTACTATTGGGACACTCGGGAAATTTTTTTGGTGTACTCGTTCACACTTCGTTCACACTTGGTTCGACAGAGTGAGTGAGAGTTTAAGAAGCGCTGGGCGTGGTTCTTCCCGCTTGGCGACTTGCTGTAGAGAGTTCTTATCCTCGAATGCCACAATCTGATCGGCTGCGGAGCAAGAATCAAATGCCGGAGACTGGCCAGACCTCGCGTGAGCTTTACGCGTTCAGAAGTTTCTGCCTGGATATGGTACACAAATGCCCTCAGTGCTTGTTTGTCTTCCTCAAACCATCCAATAAGAACGCCGATCGACACCATGTTTCAATGGCCGTGAGGATTCAATGAGGAAAAGAGTGGACGACTTTACGCCACTGAGGCTGGATAGTCATTGGGGAGAGGCAGGGCTTTCCCTTCTCATTGGCTGAACTGATTCGAGGAAGGTCGATGATTGGCGTTCCGTGCGCATCGTGCGGTAGTGTGCATGCAGAAACACCTGATAATGTAGCAGGTGAAGGTCCAAGGTATTTTACGGTTGAAAGGTTAACCTTCGGCTTAAAAGAAGAAAAAGGGACGTCTTTCTTTCCCGACGATAGCAGATTAGCGAGCCAACCAAATTCCAAGTCTCGTCCAAAGAACCTAACTCTCCTTCTATGTCTCGGTCGTCTTCAAGGCAGAACGATGAATGGGGTTCCTTCTATCTCTTCACCCCTTAATTGAACGCGAAGATCGATAGGATGTTAAGAACTCGTAAGCTGCCCAGTGATCGTGAGGGAATAACCGGGAGGTTGTTCAGCACAGTCGCTCTAAAACTGCTCCCTCTTGAGCTGTCAGTGGCAGTAATTGCTTCTCAGTGTACGTTGAAAACCAACCGCTAGGTTCTACGAATTACTCCCTCAGTTAATGACCAAAATATGTATATATCTAAAGAAATAATTCGCGGGACTCGAAAGAAAGAAGCTAGAACTCACTAAATGTTAAAAAAAGAGTAAGTAAATCAAATCCGCATTTTGTTAATAAATCGGTGAAGCAGTTTGTAAGGAAGCGAAGCAGCTTTTAGACAGAAAAATAGCGCATATAAGTAAGAGGAAAGACACATTGTCGTCGTCCGAAAATAGTCTCGAACGCGCTTTTTCTTTCGAGCGATTTAGCGCCCTTCGCGAAGGCTAACCCACCCGACTGCGAGAGATTAGCGAGCTCGGCAATTCCCCGAGCGGCACACTACGGGCAGCCAGCCTCCCTGCCAACGCTTCGCATACGCACACACGTAACAAAGCAGACAACCAAACAAACAGAATGAGTGGATTAGAAAAACGCCTCGGCGAGTGCTGGGGCCGAGTCCCAGAAGATCTCTTTAGGATGGTTCGAGCCGGCATCCTCCCTGCCGGCTCCCTCCCGGCCATCCCTCACCCGTCCCTCCAACCGTGGGCAACACACCCAATCGATGACCCGGGCACTGCTGTGGCACCTTTTTTATCCCTGCCGCATAATACATCGTAGTAAATGGGATAAGTGCTGGCCCAACAACCCCCTCGAGCCACCTTGCGTTCTGGAGCAAGTAACTCTTTGATGTTTATTACAGTAACTTTCACGTTAAGCAATGCGGGGCGTGGCGAAGCATCTCATCATCTGTCCGAAGAGATTGCGGCATTCGTCAATTACTTAACGTCCAATAGCCAAGCGTGGACCCGATAAGCCCTGCCCTGCGCTTCTTTAGCTGTCCGTAGTTAAAGTACTAAGGAAAAGCTACTCCTTTTTTTTTCAAACATGCAACATTTTTTTACTCTGATGCAATGCGAAACATGCGCGGGAAAGGAAAATTATGTATCGGACGTGACAGAAACTTTACCTTTACGTGAGGTTACACTAAACCTGTGCTCTTTTGGGCCTGCATTCATTGTAGTCGAAGGATTACATAGCCTGGACATCTTTGTTTTGGGAGACGGATCCAAACTATAGTCTGCGACAGGTTAAGAGTTCAGGGGAAGCTCCTCCCACCTCTTTCTACTTTAGCAGAGCTAACGCTGCAGAGGAGGCGACTTCCTCTCCCTCGTCGCTTGCTATGTAGACGTAATCGCGTGATTCTCTACTTAACACAACACACCTTGAAAGCTAGCGGTGCAGCTAGCTTCGCTCACAAACGGGAAAGGCCCAGCATACCTACCCACAAACGCACGCACACAGACATACCTCAAGCAAGGTGCATATACGCAGAGACGGACGCAGACTCTAACACGCAGTGACGTGGGCCAATCTCCGCCTCTGATTGGGCCTCACGGACGAAGGCCGTACCTTGTGACGCAACCCATTGCCGACAGGCTATTAGATAGGGGAGCTTTTTTAGATTTGGCTCGCGTTCATCGTGGGACAAAGTAGACGACGAGGCCCAGCTTCCCCCAAGCCCGAAAGCACTCCAAGTTTGTCTTCTAAGTCGCCTACACTCCTCCGGGCGACCTGAGTGGGTTGGCTAGGGTAACACGGGATGCACTTTGGGACCGTGTCTGGACAGTAATAATTGATTCTTCGGGAGTTTAGCGCCCGGGGTTCTAGCTCGCTCAGGGAGTTAGCGCCAGGTCGAAAGGCGCACAAGTGTGGTCAAGAAGTGTTAAGGGGCGGGAGAAAGTTTCGCGCGAACGGAAAAGGGTGGCGAGGTCTGGAGGACCTGTACCCTGAAGTAGACTCATCGAGGAAGGAGATCTTGCAGGGTGTCACGTCGACGGTTCTTTCAAGCTTTGGCGTTGGGCGCTTGATTCACGTTTCCTCTTAGGGAACTCAAGCACGTTGTTTCGCGAATGCTCGATTGTCTTTGGAACGTTTTCGAGCCTGTTTTTGTCTTATCTGCGTGACGTTAAGAGCGCCTATTTTGGAAACGCCCTGCCTAAAATTAAGCAAAAAAGAAGAAAAAGGACGTATTGTATTTTTGCATTATAGAAACAGATTATGCGCAATTCTGATCACTCAAACTCCGCTTAAGTGTAGCGCTAGGGCTAAGAAATAAGGGCCGAAGTTTGAAGACGTTCTATGTACCGCAGTAAGTAAGGCTTCTGCAGTACTTTGTACCGCAGAAGCGAACAACTGCATTTTTCCACGAGACGACGCCGTCCGGTAGCGGGAAAATACTCAGACCGTTAGTTTTTTTCTTTTTTCTGCGTGTTTCGTATTAGTTTTCCTCCACTGCACGCGTCGAACCCGTTAGACCTCGGCTTCCAGCGTTTGGCTCTCGCATTCGAACTCATTCGAGAAGTGCAGTGGAGACAAAGGACAGCTGGCTTCAGGTCTGCCCACTTATCATTCCAACCTGAGCTTAGTGTTCTGATGTCTCCTGTCGTCTCCTCCTTTCCCTGAGGTTCTTGGCGCATTACTATCCTCGGGCACGCTACGTTTTACCAATATGGAAGGTAAATACTAAACATTTTCCTGAAGTTGTTCTTAGGACATATTAATGCAAACAAATACAGGGTGTTTCATTTTTAAGCTTTAACATATTTGAATTAAAAATGCAGCGAAAGCTACACTAATGCGGATCATGCAGGTCAGTTATACGGTCGGGGTTGCATAGTATAGAGGGCTAATGGTGACGATCAGTACGCTAATTGACTGAAATATGTTAATAAACGTCTTTATTATCGAAAATATAATACGGTTCTAGTGAGAAACTAGCTGAGCGTCATCGAAAACCGCTAAATCAGTCAATATTAGAAACGCTTTGAGCACGTTGGAAGCAAGGTGAAAGGCGAGAGTCTGACGGCGGTTCGGCGAATATGAGCTCCCATCCGGCGCTCCGGTGCGGCCGAACCTCTCTTGTCCGACGGTCGTTCCGAAAGTATACGCACGTCGGACTGGACATTTTTTGGCGCGCGTGTGTCTCGAGCTTTGTCCACTTCTTTTCTTCCCAGTCCTCGTGCCTGTTGAGCGAGTCGGAACTTTACACTTTTAGCAAAAATAACACGCTCAGACGTGTAAACCGTTGTCCCATAGCGGACACGTCGAAACGTGTTCGTTTTACACGCAGCCATGTGTGTTATTCGTCTACACATGAGGTGCCGTGTAAACTTAACACGATGCACCGTGTCTGCCTTCCGCAAAACACGGTTCAGCGTGTTGCTTATGAAACATGGCGGCCAGCAGCCGAGAGCAGGCGAGAGACGAGCCCAGCGAGCCGCGCTCCTTTCCGCCGAATTGAGAGCACACAGGACGCGTCTGTTCTCGTTCGATGTCTTTTATACACAGTAAACAGTCTCCCAGCGTGCAAAGGTAAACGTGCAAAGGTAGTACGTACGTGCGTCGTCGGCGGTCGGCGGCTTCGGTACCTACGACGGAGCCGCTAGACAAAAAAACGAATGCCGAACTTACATGGATAAATAACGAGCAAACTATTTGGAATAGGGTGGTAACTTACGCCACCTAGCGATATTTCTAGCAGCCTATAAAAAAGAGTCTGCTAATACGCTGCGAACGATCACGAGTAGACACCAACCCACATACATCACAGACAACATGAGTAGCACGTATTACACAACACTGACATATACACAAACACATCAACGATACAGCACCCGACACTCCCTACTCAATGTTCTTTCTCCTCGCGGCGTATATAAGCTTGACATGTGCGGGTGAGCCTTTTGGTCGCTGACCGTTACAGATTTAAAGAAGAAGACACAAAACACGGCGCAATAGACAGCCGTATGTAAGAACTGTTTGCATTTCAAAAGTATGGAGGCAAAATCTATAATGTTAGTCTGTTGCGAAAAATAACGATCTATTAACAATAAATCCTAAACCGGTCATGAAAAAGTTTATATTTTTGTTATTTTCATGCTCGACCAGTGTTATGAGCAGTCCGACAAGCTTGATTCAGATAGAAAAACAAATTGTTGGGATTTTATCATTATGTATTCAAAAAGAAATGGAAATGATCCTCGCGCAAAGTATTTTTTATATATTCTTGTGAAGGACATCCGCCCAACACTTTCACTAATGTGGCGCTGATGCGTCTTTTTTTTTTTTTTTACACCGCCATCATTTTGAACTTTGAAGATTCACGGGCCCGTAGCACTGCATTATGCTGAATCGCGAGCTCCTTCTCTGTTGACGTCGTTTTCCTGGTACCACTCCTGGATACTGCAAGCGTTTAAACAGTGCGCACCGTCTCGCCTACATCCCCGGTGACGTACTCGACCTGTTGAAACATATTGCTTCCGTCATTTTGGAGTACGCAAGGCAGTTATCTCGTTGCTCTGGTTTCGGTTATAAAAGCAAGGCAAAACGCTCGTAGTTCCTGCCCTCAGTACACGTTGGACATCTTCCGCACTTTGACTTCGGATAACTGGATGAACGAGGATTTACATTTACTTCAAAGGTCACTCTCGCCGCTTCCTCACCGTTGAGCAGCAGGATCAGCTGGCGACAAGCCGCGGATGAAAGGCTTGAGCATCAACAGCCCAAGTGCACTCGGTGCCGATGCGGGCGATGCGGGTTTCTGTCAACCGGTAGGCCAGCACAAACCGTGACCGTTCCAGCTCTTCGTCATGACACGGTGTTGCAGAAAGCAGTGTAAAATACAACTACACGGACCACCGAAGCAAACGCACTGTTATCGTAAATCTTGGCTTGTGATTGCGCCTTTGTAGATCATCTTATTCGTTTTGCTGGAGAGACGCAAACGACGGGCATAACAAAATCGCTTGCATATTCCGCATACCTCGCAAAAGCATTTACCCAGTAACCTTGCGAAAAGCGCGAAACACGAAGTCCGCACCGTCCTGACTTTCCCTGCCTTTTACCTGCTTTAGAGCAGTTTGTACCTGCTAGTAGGTATGCCTACTGAAACTGAAACTTTAGAAACTAGGGGCAGTGCCAGAGAGAAAAGAGACAAAGTTGGGAAAGCTTGCTCGCTCTCTCCGACTTCTCAACTCTCAAGTGATTGTACCATAATAAATGCACCAACGCCTCTTCCCAAAATAAAGAAAAAGCACTATGTTCACTACGTAAAAAATGGTCTCAGTTCATGCATCTGTGGGCAGGTAGGAAATCTTGCCCTAATTTATTCACACCGCATGATGTGCACAACAAACTCACACGAGATTTACAGGAAAATATCGGTGGTGACTTAAGTTTCCCTGAAATTCTGCATAACCGGTCGTTTGCAGGACCGAATCATCTACTCGAGCAGTGTGCGTCGCTGTGCAAACACGTCGCTGTGCAAACGCAGTCCAACACGAAGCATAAAAACGGCAGATTTAGGACAACAATCCGGAGTCCATTGTTCAATTAAAACGACGTAATTTTGTTGAAAACACCCGCAGCTTTTTACTCACGCTATCCGTCGGGATACTTCCACATTTTGAAACGGAACTAAGGAAGATTTACTTTTAAAAACACTCGCTGCGTCCTCCCGGACCAGCTGGACCGGATCAGCTGACGACGACGGGGCTGAACCCGTTGCTTCAACCCCACAACAACCAATTTGCGCTCCGTGTTAGTGTGGGTTTCTACCTCCAAGCACCGCACCATACACCACGAACGTTTCAGCTCTTTTTCGCAGCGCCGTGTTGCACCAAACAGAACGAGATCGCCGAAGTCAACGCAGCGCTGTCGTGAACCTTGGCTTGTGGTTGCGCACTCGTGGACCCTGTGACTCCCTTCGCTTTCCAAGCACACACGACGATAACGAATGATACTTTCCGTCTCCCGGGAACATCACAGGGGCACTTCTCCGGTCACGTATTCGCTACATGTGCTCGCAAATCGAGGAGCTTCCCCATTCCCGTCAAACCAAAACAATACCGGCGCCATGTTAAACGTGCGTTGCTGCGAGAGTTTCTCCGACCAAACAAAAACAACGAAAGCAAACCGGCTCTCGCTTCCAGCGTACATCGGCGTTGCGCCGTGGCCAGATTTTTTCTGTCAGCTCTAACTTAAAGATGACCTACAGATGCAGCAACACTGGCCACCACGGAGCGCCGTAAATTCTGAGGAGGTTGCATGGGAAGCGGCGGCACCTTCGCTTGCAGTTGAAGGGTTGAAGCCAAAACGAAACCAACTGCAATGTCACGTGTTCAGATCGAGGGCACGCTTTTTATATCCATTTTAACTGTTTAGAACGAGTAATTACACCCATAACTTTATTTGTGGTGTGTAAGAAACTATTATCAAGACCCCTAAAATAAATACAAACATCGGCGACAAAAGGAAAGCCGCATTGCCATCGACCAGAAAAAAATGGCAGCGAGCACGGTAAGCGCCGAAAGCGCGGGGTTCGCCCCGACCCGCGACATGCCGTAATTGCTTTTGGTGCCTATCCGTCTCCGAGACATGTTTCTTTCCGCGGCATTTGTCTTCACGGACCTTTCTAGGTGTGTCCCCAAGCATTCCGATGCTTCGATAGCCGGCAATGCTGCGGTCGTCGCCGGGGGTGATGCGTGTTTTCGAGGTCGGCTACACGGCTATGCGTGTATAACCGAACCAAAACACGTTTTTTACAACCTCGCATGATTTTTGAACGAATTATCCATTACTCAACGTGTAAATTTATGGTAATTTGTGTAAATAGCGTGTTTTTCACCCCAAATATTCACTAAATACACGGGACTTGCTAACAGTGTTGCAGACCACTGCAAGTGTTTCCCACGTGCCAAAAAGGTTTTGTAAAACAATTGCTGATCTAGAATTTTCGACGGCGCTCAACAAAATTTCTTAAGTGGATACGTGTCTCTTTTCACTAATCAAAACGTTAATTAACGGATCTTAGTAAATGTTAGACCTATCACGGCCTCCTATATGATGTCGATTTGGCCGTATAACTCA
>JAZHYW010025137.1:0-11241 GCA_037355805.1 Ixodes ricinus | reverse complement strand
TTGTGCCTTATCATAGCTAGTTTTCGACGGGCAGCTGCACAAACGCGTTCAATGTGTGAGGACCGAGATAAGTTGCTAGAAATTGTTCTACCAAGATATTTAATGCTCATCGTCCGAGAGACGTAGTGATCACCAATAAAGTAGTCACACTGATGAGAGGAATTTTTGTTAGTGATGCGCATGTACAAGGACTTTTCTTGGTTAAGCTTCATCTCCCAACGCTCGCACCAGCTAGAAACTGCATTAAGACTTTCGTTCAGAACAACTTGGTCTCTAGTAGAGTTAATATCCTTGAACAATAGGCAGTCGTCCGCAAATAAACGAATACTCACGCTTTTATCTATAGAAAAAGTGAGGTCATTAATAAAAATTGAAAAAAGAAGAGAACGTGTTCAAACCATAACATCTACACGTATTCACGTGTGTGCTGTGTTTGTGTGTTATAAATTTAACGTCAGAGGGACGCGTCCCGTCCGGGGCTAAGAAGAGGGCCTGATGGTCTCATGTATTCATACAAAATTAAAATTAATTTCATTTTATTTGACGAACTTTAGCCTTCTTTTGATGCGTAATATGGGAAGGAAAGCAGCAAAAACAAGATAAATGCTCGGAAGGTAAACGAATCTGCAAAAGAAAAAGATATAAGATATATGAAAAACGAACGTTCATTAGAAAAAGAAATACACTAAAGCATATATATAACAGGTGCAAGGCTGGTGAAGCAAACCTCGGATGATGAAATTATCATGCGCTTTTGGGAATCGCCAGCAGTTTTCTTCTTTCCATCTGGACAAATTCTGCTCTCCCAGGAGCTTGTGCCGCCATTACTGAGCAAACAACCGCAGACGCCTCGGCGTACGCTGCCGTGCGCCGGATTGAACATGCACTCGTACTCTTGCAGTACGACAGCGTCAGCTCTGTATTCCGCCGTGGAAATATGTACCGTCGTTTGTGCATCAATTTTATGGGCGAGCGGGAACGTTTCGCAGGAATAAATAGATTTTCAAAGACTATAAATTAACGCGATATTCACATATATAAATATGTAACAGAAGTGAAATCATAAACTACATGCCTAACTCTTCCACTTCAACTTGTTGCAAGAATGCTTGAGCACATCTCAACTTTCGTAGAACAAAGCTATATTAACCCTACTTGCACGGCTTTAGACGACAATTATTGACTGTGACCCGATTAACTGGGCGTTCATGATCTTTCCTTTGTAAATAATATTAGGGACCAGGTGAATGTCAGACTTTTCCAAAGCATTCAACAAGGTATCCTACACGAAGTTATTATATAAGCTTGAAACAATTCTGGGAGGAGCGAAAATTCATGATTGGTTAACAAACTACCTCGCAGATCGCTCTCTGTACGTTACAATGAACGCTATTCATCATCGAAAAGAAACGTTCCATTCAGCATCTTATAGTGATTAATGCTGGCTCCTAATTTGTTACTGACCTACAGAGTGTCCCCCCAAAACATTTTTTTCTCATCACAAAAAGAAGCTAAGCCTTGCCGAACACTCATTCTCGACCCAAAGATAGCACTAGAGGTACAAACCAGATGCCAAAGTTTCAGCCCGAACTGATATCTTATTCAAAAGTTATACGGAGCGCAAGTTCATCTGCTTCTTTCGCAGGGCTTGTGGGGTGACGTCAGAATGCCGAGCTCTGATTGGAGGATAGTGGGTAGACCTCAATGCAGCTTGCTTTGAGGTCTACCCACTATCCTCCAATCAGACCCAATCAGAGCTCGCCACCATAACACCTGTAAAAGAAGCAGACAAACTCGCGCTCCGCATAAACGATTTTCTAGGAATTTCATATGGGATAATGGTGGCCGAGGGCGCTCTCGAATACATGAAGCTCTATGGCGCCAGAAATCGAAAACGGGCAAATATGGGCCCCATTTTCCCATTAAAATTTTCAGGAAATCCATTATTTCTTTTGAATAAGATATTGGTTCGGGCTGAAGCTTTGGCATCTGGTTCGTATCTCTAGCGCTACATCTTGGAGGAGAATGAGCGTTCGGTCGATGCTTAGATTATTTTTGCGGTGAAAACAATAAACCCTGAATTCTTTTTCTGGTGACACCCTGTATAGAAAAGTCAGCTTAAGACGTTAAGGTCACGGTTCCACATGCTGTGATAATTTAGGTGCTTGTCACGAGGATCATTTTCTTTTTTTTTTTTTCTTCTGGTGTTCATAGAATAAGACGAGACACTTGTTCGTTTGGAAGACGTTCACTCTACATTAGAAATGTGATTGAAAACGATATATGCAATGTGTGCAACAGCGTTAGGAAGAATATCGAAATCTGTCCTTCAGACAGATTTCGATATCAATGGGTGGACTAAAGTCACCTGACCTAGTGACTCTAGGGTAGGTGATGTTGCTGCCGAACTTGCGATATTGATGGAAGAGAGCCCGCCTATTCTTCAGCGCAGAATGGCGTGGTGGGTGCCCCGGCTGCAGGCTCAGTTTTGACTAAACAAACGGCTGCGACGACATGCAGACAGCTCAAGAACAAGAAAACAAAACGTTACACGAGTACACTTAATACTGCTTATGTGTAGGAAAGCGAAAGCAAGGGAGAACTGCTTTCGAGGAATGTTTCTACACATATTAAAGTTTAGGACGACTTCCCAGTTATTGACGCCAAGTACGACGTCTAGGACGACCTCTAGAACGACGTCGACAACGACGTCATGGACGGCGTCTAGGACGACGTCTAGGACGACGTTGAGGACGATCACCAGAGGACGACGTCGACAACGACGCCTAGAGGACAATTAGGAAGGCTGTGGCGTATTTTCGTGGCCGGCCACGTTTGCGTGCGGGGTGATTCTACGTCAGTTGATGCAATGATGGTCCAGGTCATAATTTAGATAGTTTTGTTAAAACTATATATGAAAGCCACGTTCTTGGGAGGAACATTCAGCTATATATGAACGCCGTAACATTTTTGTTCGCTGAGATATAAAATAGACAAGCCCGAGGCGTGGAAATTGAGAAGATTTCACAATGTTACTTTGCATAGTCGTCATTTCCTCAT
Organism: Ixodes ricinus; assembly: GCA_037355805.1. NCBI lineage: Eukaryota > Metazoa > Arthropoda > Arachnida > Ixodida > Ixodidae > Ixodes > Ixodes ricinus. The sequence goes on along the minus strand of JAZHYW010025137.1, from coordinate 8,181 downwards.
CGAAGCTTCCACGTCTCCATAACGTTTTAATACGTTTTACAAAAGATATACACCACATGCACACAAAATTAAAAATATCAATAAAATATTTTTATGCAAACAACAAAATCAAACATGGCATAAAAACGCGTTTTAGAGATATAATCACCATTTTGGTTTTCGCAAATAATCCATCTTTTATAATACTTCACGAAACATATCAAACTGCGCGAATTTAGATATTCTTTTAGAATACATAAAGATAATATGCCCACCCTTAATCATCGTTTTGTTATTAACGCGGAAATGCAGCTGATTTCTCAAAATGTGGCAAGATTGGGCGTCGATATTTAAAAAAAAAACTCCATGTTTTTATTGTTTTTTTTTAAACTTCCCTTAGCACTTTGAAGTGACTTGAACTAACCTGTGATGGCAAAAGATTGAGTAACCTATGACCTCCGAACGGGGAAAAGCTACGACAAACCTTCACTCGGAGCGAGCCGACGTCTTCGTCATAGCGGCTTTGCCGCGCAGCACCAAACATTTTGAGCGTTAGTTATGGCATGTGATTTTATATTATGAAAATTCTTTTTTTTTCATAAGGGGTGAGCATTAGTGACGCGAAAAGGGACTTTGAGCTGGAATACCATTAATTAGCTTACAATTCACAGAAACAAAACGGCCCCACTCTGCAAATTCGCTAGCTATGCATACATAAGCTTAAAACTCTCAGTTGCGTAAGTGGCCATGTATACATCCGGTTTCTCGGCATAGGATGACTTCCGCAGATGAGATGCCTGGATTCCTCTCACAGGTTTTACGGTGGTCCACTCTGCTTGCTTCACCGCACGAAACTCTCGAACTCGAAGATAGTTGTGAGCACTGCGCGGAGTGGTTTGACGCGTTCCGCGAAGCGCTGAAGGCATGCAGTTCACACCAGGAACACAAGCGATTGTACACGCCTTTGTTACCAAGCATCTCGAAGAAAGGAATATTGCGTCTGGTGCCGGAAGCGACTGCCTACATAATTGATCAAACAAGAAAACTGAAGCGTAAAAGTGGTGTATGGGCAACCCCTCATCCCTACATCCTCAAGCGCATCTACCTCTGCAGCGCTCCACAGAACAATTGCTTCTTGCGCCGTTGCGAAAAGTGCCCCAAAACGCAGAGCATCTCCCTGCAGTCGCTCCATCTCGACGAAGACGAAGAGGTATGTTTCGTGTTATGGGACGCCGACGAACTCGTCAAAAAGGTTATGGACACTTCCACCTTACTGCGGCAACTGGAGAGCGAAAAGTATATGAGGCATTCTTACATCCGTGACCTTCAACGAAGCCTGATACATGACACAAGAACCACCTTAATATCCAAGGCAGTGATGTTCAACTTAGATTTTGCGGAAAATTGGACAGCAGTCTTCCCAACCGTAGTGCATGGTTTTCATGGAAAAAAGCAAATAACTCAAGTGCCTCTCTTCACAAGTCTGGTTACGTCCACGCAAAGCACGCAAAGCTTTGCCGTTTTCAGCGATGGCACGACACATGACACAGCTCGCGCTCTTCTAGCCACCGAGGCCATAGAAGAGTATGTTGATGAACATTACCCAGTCTTTTCTGAAATAATTTTTGTATCAGACGGAGCGGCGGCGCATTCCAAGATTCGCTTCCAATTGCACGAATTGTCTCGGAAGCCGTACTCTTCGGCAAGATGAATCTTTTCAGCCACTGGACACAGAAAAAGCGCTAGTGATGGAGTAGGTGGTGTTCTTAAACCAGGGATTCAAACCGAAATATATAACGTTTCGGTTTCGGTTACGGTTACCGCTTCCTGTTGATAACGGTTTCGTTTCGGTTTTTTACGGTTTTAATTTTTACGGTTTCGGTTACCGGTTACACGTTCCTAAAAACCGGTTTATTTCGGTTTTTCCAATAATTTGTTTAATTGAAATGCTAGACAGCCGTTTTATAATAAACAGTTTAAAGTAGTGCCAGATATCCAACGACGTGAATTTCAAGGAACTTAGAAACGTCTTAATGCTTCTAATTGGTCAAAAGTTGCACATGTTTCTAGCTCAAACGCTTGTTCACTACATCTACTTACATTACTATAGTTTGATACCCGCGCATACATGTTACTTCCGCTCACTCGGGGATCATCGCATTCTATATAATAAAAATGAAAATAAACATCCCTACTTTGTTGTTCGGCAGCGTTTGGAAACAACCCTAAGAAAGTTCCCACTGGGTGCTGGAAGAACCATTCGCACCTTCTCGCCGCTATAGTTTATTTCAACCTAATACATGCAGACGAGTCTTCGCCCACACTGAAGGAAGCAGCAGAACTATAGCCATCCTCTAGTAATATACTACTAAGTGGAATAAAGTAATAAAATTGAGAGCTGAGCTAGTTGGTGAAAGCCAAACATAATGTAAATGCAATAGCCCAAAACAAGGAAGACTGAGGAGAGGAACGAACAACACAGTAACAACAGAGAAAGCTGTAAAACTGAATGGAAAGCGCCGAATAAACAAGGACGAAGAAGGGCTCACAGACAAAGCTGAAGGTTTATTGAAACAAACATTGACTATTAATACCGTCTATCTGGGTGTTGGCTTAAAAAGAAAAACTCTTTGTCTGTTAAGTGCAGTGACGGCGCACTAATACACAGACTGTCCCCTTGCTCTCTTATGCGGAATGCCTCATGTGTTTCTCGCGCTGTTTTGTTTGCGTATCTGGCCCAGAACTGTTTTTTTTTTCCCGATTCCGGGCCACATGGGCACCTATCACAGTGCACCGCAAGATTGCCTGACGGGAACTGTTTCACTGACCAGGGGCCCTAATCTGGACACTTGGCGGGAAAGTCGGCGAGAAATTCGGCAGCTATGATTGGCCGGCGCCAAGGTCAAGTGTTGCGTTGGCCAATCGCGGCCGCCAGATTTCTCGCCGTCGTTTTCGCCAAGCGTCCAGCTTAGGGCCCCAGGCATGTTCCCTGGCCCTCTCATTTATGCAACGCCCCGTTTGGCCCCCATACGATTTTCGCAACTCATTGGTATGTTATATACCACTGACGTCTGCACACTCCACGTATTGCTTAGCGTGTTTCTTTTGACACACTTTACCCTCTCCCTTTTCGTTGTTTATTTTTGAACGTAGATGAGGCAGCTTGTGTGGCGATGAAAACACCACTGGCCCTTCAAAATGAGCCGCCACTTTTTTAGATTGAGAGATAGATTGTGAATGTAAGGAACCGCCACCGGTCTTGTTAGTTTTCTGGAAGGAATATGATCGTCATCTTTTTCTTCATCTTGGAAACAAGGTTATCCGCTACTTCCCAAGAAGCAATCGGGGTACCCTCCGCGTTTTAGGCGATTCACCTGCGTGAGGAAGCTTTCATTCGCGACATGGTGGCATGACTATTGCCAGCGAGGCTCTCATTAGGCACGATGCTGTTCTCCTTTTAACGAGTTTGGATTGCGCAGAATTGAAGGGCAGAACCCCTTTCTTAGTTCGCGGCTCATATTTCCAACAAACATCGTCACCTTCGAAGTTGAGGCTCAAATCCAAAAACTGCAGCCTTCCCTTCGTCATTCTTTTATGGGTGAACGTCAACTTCTGCTGCGTCGCGTGATGACAGCGCAGCAGAGGTTGGTTGCACTATCTCTTCACGGGGCGCGGTGCCGCCGGGGCCGAGATGTGCTCCGATAGCAGACCGAAACTTAAAAACCCGTCGAATTTGTGCGGTTTTTCAGAAAGCCGTAAAATGCTGCGCGTGCTTTCTATCGTTCCGCAATTTGTTAATTTAGTGTTTTTTGATTATGCTGAGCAATTTTGTAATTGAAACCATGCCCTTAAACCCAATACTAAAAAAGTTAATTACGCAAAAATAATTAACAATCTAATTATCCCGGACTTTAATAATTTTCCTAAATAGGCCCCTGGCCCAGGACCAAAACGGCACAAGCTTTTTTTTTTGTTGCGACGCGTAGTTTTCGCAATATCCAATTTGTCCACCTTTCGGGAAACACCCTATGTATATATATATATATATATATATATATATATATATATATATATATATATATATATATATATATTCGAAAATATGCAGATGAATGAACAGTACTTCATCGAATGAATCAATGTTTTACGAAACCGCCGAAAGCCAAAATAAAAGGCGGAGCCAGGATTTGAACGCTGGGCCTTTCAATGTCGGGTCGGATGTGCTTTCATTATATTATATTATATTATATTATATTATATCATATTATATTATACGGGCCGCGGGCTACTTGGCATCTTACATTTCTCTTTGTGATTCTGGGTTTTTCCCTCTTCTTCCTCTGTTTGACAGAGTTTCAGACCAAATTCCTCTTTCACCCACTTGACTTTCCTTTCGTCTGCGTGTTTGGTCGACTTTGCCGCACTGCCCACCGCTCCACCTTCCCCCGCTACCCGACAGCGCATGGGTAGATGCCTCCGGAGTCGGTTTTGAAGTACTTGTAGGGAACTGTGCGCAGGCAATCATAGCCCCTCTGCTGAGACCGATATACCTCTGGGAAGGACTCGCCGTGTTCTGTTGCGCGTGCATTGGCGAGAAAGGAACTCCTCTACACACGGATAACACAGCTTTGGCTCTATCGCTGCACCGCGGCCATGGACGAGCTTTGCCTTGGGCTGTTGCCAGTGACGTCTCTCTCTCTTTTTGTTTTAATAAAGATACGTTAATGAAATGGGTACCGTCGGTCATGAGCCCCGCCGACCTGCCGTTAGCGTGTGCTTGACACGCGATGGCGGGCCATCGAGTCCTCGCGCTCTCGGCGCGAGATGTCTTTTCTTCTCGTGCTAAGGGCGGCGGAGGGATCGAGGAAACGTCCGAAGGGTTTCCGGAAGTTTTTCAATAAATGTCAATAAATAAATAAATGAAGAAAAATGGCACTGGCAATAGCCCAAGGCAAAGCTCGTCTATGGCCACAGCGCAACGCAAGAGCCGAAGCTCTGTTGTCAGTGTGCAGACGAGTCCCTTTCTCGGCAATGCACGCGCACCACAACACGGCGAGTCCTTTCCTGAGGTATATTGGCCTCGGCAGAGGGGCGATGATTGCCTGCGCACAGTCCCCAACGTCTACGCCGTAACCGACTCCGGAGGCATCTGCCCATGCGCTGCTGGGTAGCGGGGGGAATGGGGAGCGGTTGGCAGTGCGGCAAAGTCGGCCAAACACGCAGAAGAAAGGGAAGCCAGTTGAGTGAAAGAGGAATTTGGTCTGAAACTTTGTCAAACAGGGGACAAAGAAGAAAAAAAAACCAGAGCCACAAGGAGAAAAGTAAAATGCCAAGTAGCCCGCCGCCCCTGGAGCGCCTTGAGGGGAAGCGGGCGCTCCAGCGAGCGAAGGACACGAGGAATGGCTCGGAACCGTTCTGGCGTGTGCGGAATGGTGTCATCGGCTGTGTCGAGCCTGAACCCAAGAAAACCCACGCGTCGCGTAGGCTCTGCTCATCTCGCCTAGGTTTAAGCGAAATCCCGACCGCAGCAAGTCCTCCACGAGGAGGCGCACCGCAGACACCAACTTGTCTGGGTCGGGATGGGCGCGCAAGAAGTTGCCTAAGTGAGATCAAGACCAGAGTCCACGCGCGAGCGCATTTCCCTGGCAATGGCTGTTGCCATGAGCTACATGTAAAACGGCGCCGGGCGTATTACGAAGGGCATACGGCAAAAACAGCAGCAACGGCGGCCTACACTAAGTGTGGTCAGGTTGCGGAAGGAGGGATAAAGTGTGATATGGTAAAAGGCCTCGGCAAGGTCGAGCTTCATCATATACGTTTGGGACGAAGGGGGGTTTACTTTGAGGGCATGGGTTAGCGGAGTAAGGCGGAACTGAGGTGTTGGGAGGTAAGGAGTAAGTGCGGCGCAGTCTAAAACAAAGCGGGACTTGGTGGCTGACTTGGATACGAGGAAGACGGGGTTGATGTACGGACCACGTGAGGAGCGTTCGATGACGCCGCCAACATGTTGGTTACGGCGGCATCGATCGTGGGTACCTGGTCAGGGAGAGGGGGCGGGCCGTGAAGAAAGAAGCCTTTGTGCAGCGAATGGAAAGTGCGCCGAAGTCGGGCGGCCCGTGAAAACTACATGCCTCACTAAACACTGCCCAGTCGACTTGAGGTGCCTGCTGGGTCGGGTTGACTGGCGGCGGAGCTCCCGTCACTTTCGACTTGTAGGCAGTGCTACCCAGGTCCGACGCGTGGTCTTCGACGTCGCTTTGTTTGTCTGTAGTGTGCTCCTTTGTGCTGGCGTGGTTTTCCTCCTCGCCATCGTAGGTGTCGAAGGAGTCGTCATCGGCGTGGGGCCCACTGTTGGTCCTCCTGAGCCGCTTCAGAATTCACTCGGCAGCGGTGGCCGTCGAGTCCGGATCCAATAGGTCGTTTTTTTTCTCGGTCCAATATCAAGCACGGGCAAGGTCGGCCGAGACGCCAGCCTCGCAAAATGCATGGGCAAGAACGTCCTCGACCGGGAAAACGTCCAGGAGCGTCGAGGAGATGACCGTGCCGTCGATGACGGCACTGGTGGGTTTCGAAGACCCAGGGTAGCTGCCGGACTCACTTAGGATTAGGGGGCCTCTTGGACTTGGTGCTTGGGTGGTAGTTGGTGTTCGCGGGAGCCCGAGACGTGCGGCGTCCGCGTCGGGGCTGGTTCGGTAGCTGGTCGGGGAGCTTTCTGAAAACCTCGGACTCCATGCCTGGACGTCTGGGACAAGATAGCCGTCCTCCAGTTCCCTCTCGCGACGACGTGAAAGGGTTCCAGTCTATCGAAAATGAGGTGCTGGTGTTCAGGGAGCATGGCATCCCAGTAGAACCGATACGGGAAGAGACGCCGGATCTCGTGGACATCTCTCGTGGACAAACGTCTGGTGTTCTGGGCGAGGTCGCACAGAATGTCGTAGGCCTGGCGGACCCTCGCTCCGGAAATGGGTGGTGGGGCTCCACCGGAAGTAGTCGGATCGCGTTGGTGGCTCTGGTAGAAATGATTCACGTAGAAGCCATACCTCCGGCGGAAGCAGGGGAGGGCCTCGACGATGCTGGAAGCGATCTCTTGGCGCGTCTGTGGATGTTCGAGCTCACCGTGCAAATGTTCGAATAGCTCGCGTTCAGAGTTCTGCGACAGGGACTGCTGAGATTGCCGGCCGTGTGGGGTGAGACCGGCCAGGGCATCGACGATTGCAAGCAGGGCAGGTCCCAAGGTTCAGGCCACGTTCAGGCGAAGGCGGCAGGAATGGCATTCCTTAAATTGTCTGTTGGACGAAAGTTGCTCCGTCATCGGCGGCCAAGTGCGATGGCGCGTTCGACAACGAGGCACATTTCCCTTGGCTTCTTCTTTTGTCATGTTGAGAAGCGTGGCAGTGCCGGCAGCTGCCACTTGGTTCGAAAAAAGAGTCTCGGCGCGAGAAGGAAAAAAAAAAAAACACAGGAACGCCTTCGGACGTTTCCTAGTTCCTTCCGCCGCTCTCAGCCCTAGCATATATATATATATATATATATATATATATATATAATAATCATACAAAACGCCAACGTCAAAACTCTGACATTTTTTTTTCTTTCTGTGTTGTTTCAAAATCGTCATACGCATCACGTTTCAGACTAAATGAATACCAGGTTTTCTTTTCCGCCAGCTCTGCATGATGGTTAATTTACCTCATTTCTTCATACTGGCTACTGCATGTCAGGAACATCGGTGGTTTTGATAGAACCGAGTTAGATGGACATTTGAGAATTCTAACTTCTTAGTTAATTTTCTGAAGGCGACACGTAGTGAATACATGTAGCGATGTAGGAGTGTGGCAGATTAAGAAATAGAGGCTTCTTTATTATAAGCTCGACCACTGATTCCAACTAAGTATTCTTAATCCTATAGTTAGATTGAACGGAAATGTATTACCAGATGCACCACTTACTGGCGCTATAACTCTGTGAAATGGACACGACATTTCAAGACCCCTCCTCCAGGTCATACTTGAGAAAAACTAATATTTTTATTTTTCGGTTAATAACGGTTAAAACCGGTTACCGGTAAATAATTTACGGTTCCGGTTCCGGTTACGGTTTTTATAAATTTCAAATAACGGTTTCGTTTCGGTTACGGTTAGTGAAAACATTTCGTTCCTAAACGGTTTTCGGTTTCGGTTACGGTTACGGTTTGAGTCCCTG
>JAZHYW010025135.1:0-121117 GCA_037355805.1 Ixodes ricinus | reverse complement strand
AACTCAGCTAACCGATTTATTTCTCAAACAGCCTTTAAGTACCCGCGGAACTTTTTCCCAACCACACTCTACAGATAAACTCCTTTGTTGCAGACATCTCGAACCGGATGGAACACGCACAAACGATACAAAACAACCCCACTTGAGACGAGGACTTAACAAAGGGACACTGCGGAACATTGCAGTGACCTTGAGATAGATAAGTCCCGAATTAACCTAACAATCGCGTCAAAGCGCACACACCCACAAAAAAAACAAAAAAACAGACAGGTGGTTTGTAAACACACACTCAGGTGGCCTAAAAAACATATACATACACATATACACGAGGACTTAACAAAGGGAAACTGCGGAACATCGCAGTGACCTTGAGATAGATAAGTCCCGAATAAACCTAACAGTCGCGTCAAAGCGCACAACCAAAAAAAAAAAAAACACACAGACAGGTGGCCTCTAAACACATACACAGGTGGCCTCAAAAAAAAAAAAAGTACCGACGGCGTCCGTTCAAAGTCTGAGAAACTTTTTGGAGTTGCGTCCAAGTTGCATTGACGCTTTGCTTATGCAGTTTCCAATAGAACTTATTCTTATTGTTTCTTTAACGACCCTCTTAATGTCATTTCGCTCGTTATGCAGAACCTCTGTCTCTGACCAATGCGCTTTACAATTATTGCATTCCTCTATGTGTTTCGCTATTTCGGAGTCCGCCGCATGCATGCGTACATTCCTCTTGTGTTCTAGTAACCTGTCATTGAGGCATCTTGAGGTTTGTCCTACGTACCTAAATCCACATGTCAACGGTATCTCATATACTACTCTCTCCTTACAAGGAACTGAAGGTTCCCGATGGGCCTTCTGACAGCCCTTGTGGCCTGACAGGAAGGGCGTCAAACTGCTCATTCTGAAATCTGCAGAGAACACTACGTCCACGCCGAACTTTTTTGCGAGAGCCTTTAGGTTGTGGGAAATCCCGTGGTAATACGGGATTACTGCTATTTTCTTTCTTGCTTCCTTTTCCCGTGGTTCGTTGTTAAATTTCAGTTCTAATTGTCTTTTAATGAAGTCTTCTTCATATCCTGCGGATTCTAGCCTCCTCCACTGTTCTTTCACAGCACTACTCATGAAATGAGCGCATGATTTACTCAACGCGTTTGTTACTAAGGACTTAACTACCCCTGCCTTAACCGACTTGGCGTGGCAACTCTTTCTACTTAACACAGGTTTTCCGGCTTTTTTCCCGTATTCCCAACAAAGACCTTGTTCGACATGTACGCGTAAATCTAGAAACTGCAGGATTCCATTTTCAGGTTTTTCAGTTGTAAACCTAAGCTCCGGAGCTGCTGCTTTTATAATCGATTCTAAACCCTGAGCATCACTCTCTCGAAAAGCGCAAATAAAGATATCATCCACGTACCTTTTAACAATGCAACCATTCAAGTTATTTTCTTTAAGTGTTTCACTTACGCAACTATCTAAGGTGTTGAGATAGATTTCTGCTAACATCGGAGCCACCGAAGATCCAATGCATACTCCATCTCTTTGAACATATTTCTGCCCATTAAATTCAACAACTGTTGCTTGAAGGTACAAATCAAGAAGTGAAAGGAAACTGTCGACGGCGATGCCCGTCCTGGACTGAAAGTTTACCAGGTTTAACTCTAGCACCTGCCGAACTCTTTGCATCAAGCGCACTTTCTCAAGCGAATAGTATAGATCCTTAATGTCCATTGACATTACAGTGCATTGTCTTCCATGAAAGCCCTCTAGAACATCAATCAGTGCCTCTGAATTTCTCAGTGAAAGACTCCCCTCCAGTTGAATTACATTCAACCCTCTTTGCAAAAACTTCGAGACGCTGCACTGCCACGTTCCGAGTTCGTTGATTACTGTGCGAAAAGGCATATCCGGTTTGTGATCTTTCAAAAAAATTTTAGACTTAGCGAAGACCTTGTTTGGTTAACTACTCGTTTTGCCAGATCATCCATCTCATCCTCCTTGAGGATTTCAACAATATTCTTCTTAATTTTCTTAATGTTCCCTTTCCATTCAATGAAGAGTGCGCCGAGGGCTTCGTCTGCCTTTCTTCCGAACACTGTCTCGGGAAGTACACCAGAGCATCTTTGACGAAGCCCTCGGCGCACTCTTCATTGAATGGAAAGGGAACATTAAGAAAATTAAGAAGAATATTGTTGAAATCCTCAAGGAGCGATGAGATGGATGATCTGGCAAAACGAGTAGTTAACCAAACAAGGTCTTCGCTAAGTCTAAAATTTTTTTGAAAGATCACAAACCGGATATGCCTTTTCGCACAGTAATCAACGAACTCGGAACGTGGCAGTGCAGCGTCTCGAAGTTTTTGCAAAAGAGGTTGAATGTAATTCAACTGGAGGAGTCTTTCACTGAGAAATTCAGAGGCACTGATTGATGTTCTAGAGGGCTTTCATGGAAGATAATGCACTGTAATGTCAATGGACATTAAGGATCTATACTATTCGCTTGAGAAAGTGCGCTTGATGCAAAGAGTTCGGCAGATGCTGAGTTAAACCTGGTAAACTTTCAGTCCAGGACGGGCATCGCCGTCGACAGTTTCCTTTCACTTCTTGATTTGTACCTTCAAGCAACAGTTGTTGAATTTAATGGGCAGAAATATGTTCAAAGAGATGGAGTATGCATTGGATCTTCGGTGGCTCCGATGTTAGCAGAAATCTATCTCAACACCTTAGATAGTTGCGTAAGTGAAACACTTAAAGAAAATAACTTGAATGGTTGCATTGTTAAAAGGTACGTGGATGATATCTTTATTTGCGCTTTTCGAGAGAGTGATGCTCAGGGTTTAGAATCGATTATAAAAGCAGCAGCTCCGGAGCTTAGGTTTACAACTGAAAAACCTGAAAATGGAATCCTGCAGTTTCTAGATTTACGCGTACATGTCGAACAAGGTCTTTGTTGGGAATACGGGAAAAAAGCCGGAAAACCTGTGTTAAGTAGAAAGAGTTGCCACGCCAAGTCGGTTAAGGCAGGGGTAGTTAAGTCCTTAGTAACAAACGCGTTGAGTAAATCATGCGCTCATTTCATGAGTAGTGCTGTGAAAGAACAGTGGAGGAGGCTAGAATCTGCAGGATATGAAGAAGAATTCATTAAAAGACAATTAGAACTGAAATTTAACAACGAACCACGGGAAAAGGAAGCAAGAAAGAAAATAGCAGTAATCCCGTATTACCACGGGATTTCCCACAACCTAAAGGCTCTCGCAAAAAAGTTCGGCGTGGACGTAGTGTTCTCTGCAGATTTCAGAATGAGCAGTTTGACGCCCTTCCTGTCAGGCCACAAGGGCTGTCAGAAGGCCCATCGGGAACCTTCAGTTCCTTGTAAGGAGAGAGTAGTATATGAGATACCGTTGACATGTGGATTTAGGTACGTAGGACAAACCTCAAGATGCCTCAATGACAGGTTACTAGAACACAAGAGGAATGTACGCATGCATGCGGCGGACTCCGAAATAGCGAAACACATAGAGGAATGCAATAATTGTAAAGCGCATTGGTCAGAGACAGAGGTTCTGCATAACGAGCGAAATGACATTAAGAGGGTCGTTAAAGAAACAATAAGAATAAGTTCTATTGGAAACTGCATAAGCAAAGCGTCAATGCAACTTGGACGCAACTCCAAAAAGTTTCTCAGACTTTGAACGGACGCCGTCGGTACATTATTGTTTTTTTTTTGAGGCCACCTGTGTATGTGTTTAGAGGCCACCTGTCTGTGTGTTTTTTTTTTTTTTGGTTGTGCGCTTTGACGCGACTGTTAGGTTTATTCGGGACTTATCTATCTCAAGGTCACTGCGATGTTCCGCAGTTTCCCTTTGTTAAGTCCTCGTGTATATGTGTATGTATATGTTTTTTAGGCCACCTGAGTGTGTGTTTACAAACCACCTGTCTGTTTTTTTGTTTTTTTGTGGGTGTGTGCGCTTTGACGCGATTGTTAGGTTAATTCGGGACTTATCTATCTCAAGGTCACTGCAATGTTCCGCAGTGTCCCTTTGTTAAGTCCTCGTCTCAAGTGGGGTTGTTTTGTATCGTTTGTGCGTGTTCCATCCGGTTCGAGATGTCTGCAACAAAGGAGTTTATCTGTAGAGTGTGGTTGGGAAAAAGTTCCGCGGGTACTTAAAGGCTGTTTGAGAAATAAATCGGTTAGCTGAGTTTGAGACGTTCTCTGTGTCTGTTCCTTCTACTGAAAGTTCTTCCAATTTCATCCACCGCAGTCTCAGGTGTAATACAACATGATTAGCTACCACCAGCTCGCCTGCACTCTCACCGTCTTTTCACTAAGAGAACTACTGGTTTATTTCTAAGCAGAAAACAAAAACGCAGCGTTTGAGAGCACAGGAAATCACTCAATCATAATGCGATAAGAAAGACTTGGGATACGTGATGTCGTGGCTTAATTTCTAACCAGTTTTTACATAGCTTAATGTTAAATTTGATTTTCACCCACATATGTTTTAGAGCACTGACGATTATTGGGGTTGTACTATGTAAAACACAATTTCAGTATTTTGTTTACTGCAAAGTGTTGATCTGTGTAAAAATCTCTCAAATTGCCGGACTTCCAAAGCCAAATATGTGCAATCAAATTGACCGCCGTGTAATTTAATGCCATCAACTGTCTATATTTTATTTGTAGAAGTAGTCGTCAGGATGTGCTAGATAGGATCTTCGTTTTCTCGGCAAAACATGCAGCACATGCGTTTTAGCTGGTTATGTGGTGCAAGCTCTATAAAGCGAGAAAAAATTTATGATACTGTTTTCTTCTTATCCCTTTTGAAGGCTACTTAAAAAAAAATATATATATATATATATATATGATTCCATTTGACAAAATTAGGGCGGCAGAGATTGCGCGCCGGGCTAACTCTAAGAAGCGGGGATCCCCGTCTCGAACGCGATTGTAGATGTTTTGATTTCGTGCGTGTGATAGCCGGAACAGGCGTGCGAAGATCCTGCCTCCCCCCACAAAAAAAAAACGAACTTGGCCTTGGACGGCAGACGACCGTGGTCAGAACATACCACCGGCCGTACGTCGGTATTTTACCGACACTCATCGGCAAATGTGTCGTTTCTAGGTCAAACAGTTCAGCTTTCTAAAACTACAGGCTGGAACGCCGTGGCTGTCGATGCGTTCACGGCAAGAGTCAAGCGCCAAAATCCACAAGGACGCGCCGCCGCGTATCCGTTCACTCACCGAACTCCATGAGATTGAACAAGCTGCTGAATGCTGACAACTGCGAACAGCCCGACTATCACTGTTGCCAAAGGGGAAAGAGAATATTCACTGAAACCAACCGAGTTCATAAAGCTCTGTTCAGGCACGTCACTATTATGGCCGAAAAGGCTCAGTAAACTTTCGAGAGTTTGTTTCCGGAAAGAGATTCCCCATGATCCCGCAGTCGAACTTCGAGACAGGCTGTGAGTCAGACCGCGTACTTACCTCCTAATTTGCGCCGTGATCTTTCGCCGCGTGGCTGCCGCGTTCAGGTGGCGGCGTTCGCCGGCTCGAACAATATGTCCAGCTCCGCCAGATAGGCGGCGAACAGCCGAGTGTTCTGGCGTCGCGGCGACGATGCGCACGCCGTCCGGCGGATGTTCGCCGCTACCGCTACTGTAAACGACTAAAGTCCCGAGGGCCGAACTGTTCGCGGGTTACAGCGATATCGCCTCGACTCGCGAAAATAGGTCCCGTCTGACCACCCGGCAGCCGTGTGAACGCTACGGAAGCTACACTCGATTCAGCGAAAACTCGAACCCGCTGAATAGTTTCAAATTTTCAGCTTGGCCCGGTTCGCGAAAATTGGAGCCCGCGAAAAGTCAGATCGTTTCCAGTATTCGATCATGAAGTTCAGCCTTCGAGATAATGAACAGCAGAATGAAAGGAAGGAACAAAACAATGCTCTAGGCCCGGAATACGTGAATACAATGATAATTAAAAGAAAAAGTGCTTCAGATTGCCGACGAGCCAGCACTGACATGAACAGTCACGATGAACAGGTTACGGAACTAGGCGTAATAAAATCTTTAAAAAATACGGGTACCTGGAACGCGCCGTTGTCTTGTGTGTTTAGCATCGTATACCTTTAACGCACCGAAAGTGGTTCCAAAGCGGCAAGAAATGTCGTCACAAAACACTGCTTGCCATGCTGTCAGGAGCCGCGCGGTTGGTCGTAGATATTTTGGCAAAACAGTACGAGAGAACGCGGGTGTCGCTATCACAGGGGCGTCCATACACCTGGCTGCTCAAGCTTCTGTATCATGGCCAGCAAAATAGTGACCTGTAGCAAAACAGTCGTCTCGCCGCTTGCCTCTCCGCCGCTCTGCCGCCACCAGGATCGCGGCAGGTACTTCTCCGACGGCGGACGTCATCAGGAAGAAATTAAAGAACAGCAGTTGGGAACGCCGTAAACACAGCTGTAGGAATACTTAAATGATGTCGATGACTTACAAGATGATTTATTTTTATTCGTTAAAATATTGTTGTAATATTTGGTTGTTAGTACGAGAAATGTTGTCTATAGTATTTGACACAACTGACGACGCTAAGTCATCTAAATCAAGATAGTAACCTGCAAATATATTACTTAACAGTTTGTAAGGAAAGTTATGAAATGTGATAGCGGTTCTCCTTCAGTGCGGTAGCATTTATTTTTGCATATTTTCCTTATAAATCGAATAGGTATCGGCGCCATCTTCCAAATTTGAGTTTAATATTGGCGCAATACTGCATGTGCGTGCGGGCTGGGGTGTTTTCGACCTGCGTATAAGGCTTGGTTTTTCTGTACTATCAGTTTCATCAGAAACGTTATAATCTTTTATTTAAAACTTTCCGATTCAAGTCATAGGTTGTTTTATAAGTCAGAACACACAAAAGAATACTAATTTATGTGTGACAAATTTAAGTTTCAAAAAGGAACCTTCATGAGCTCGCGCACTGGCGGCAAAGTAAAACAATAACAAAAGTGGTAGCCGTCCCGTTGAATAAAAAATAATATGATGAACATTATTTTAATATTTAGTGACCTTAACCTTTGTTATAAACTCCTCACTCATATAAAAAATGTATATGATCAGAACACATGAATTAGTAACGAGTCGTTCGGCAAGGGTAGGAGTTGCTTCAAAAAGAGAATCATCCCCGGAATTCAAGTAACTGAAATAGCTGCAAAATGTCTATTATTTTCCTAACATTAAAAATATATACGTTATATAAAGGTCCACAAAATATCAAGACTGTTCATTGTACCTTTTGACCAGAAAAGACGCCTGTGTTTAAAAATAAATGTTTGCGTACAAATTAAACATTAGTGCAGCTAGTAAACACGACTGCAGCATTCGTTTAAAACACTATATTGGGAGTCGTATTAGTAGAACCTCGAAGCTGTTTATCGTTCCCAAGGTTATTCTAAGGTTATATTTGCTGGAATGGGCAGAAGGCGAGCCCAAACAAGAGTCATTTAAGAGGGTTGTTTCCCCGTCAAGTGGTGATACGTCAACGGTAATTGCAGGCGGCTATTGAGACCTGTGTTTTGGAGGAAGCCCAGCAGGACCTTGAAAGACGTACGGTGCATCCTTCACGTGCCCTCCGTGAAGAACACAGTGTGATGATGCTTGCGCGCCCTCTTGTACACCTTGGTTGATCTCTGCTATGAGAGCCGTGTACGCCTGGCATACTTAATCTGCATCCTCCCCTCCCCCAACTAATGATCACTGTCTGGCCTCGGGCTATGACACACACGTTAATATTTCCTCTTTCTGAAGTCTTCCATTTCTCTCTCTCTCTTTCTCTCTGTCGAGAGAGATAAGGGTAATGGTCTCCTCTTGCGAATCTCCGCCTTTTTTGTCGCCAGGAGCACAGAAAGTATAAATAGTCATGGTGCGCAGTTTCTCCATTCTGTTTTAACCCTCCTCTAGTGCTGTTACACCGGTGAGTCATTTTTCTACTATATTAAATTCGAATGCAAGTGTTCTACATACGAATTTAATATTTCCGTAATCGTAAAAAACGATTTTTGTATCAATGCAATCAAAACTAAATTAGAGAATACACTCGCGATCTTTGAGTGCAAATTAAAGCTGTGTACGTGGTCTATTTCCCTCTCACAAACGCCACAAAATGTTTTCGGCAAATAAAGTTCCTGTGCGCGTGTTTTTTTTTTTTTTTTTGTTCTTCCAAATTTTTTTGTCGTCTGACCACTCTGTTCTTAGTTTCAGAAAAATAGTACTTCATTAGGAATGAAGCACGTGTGATGGGGTCAGCTTCGAGGTTATGATGTATATCTAAACTGATTACAAATCCTTAAATAACTGTTGAGGGTCATTCCATGTCAAACGTCCCAGACGTTGCGCTCGACCTCTTCTGATTTCCAAAAAAAAAAAGCATGGTCTTTTGTTGCAATGTTTGTAGCCATGCCCTTTAATATTTTTGGCGAGAAACTTTTTTGATGACGTGAGCGCGGTTTTAACTTTTAAAAACAGCGTGAAACTAGGCATCATTCAATAATTGATGAAAAGTCAGCTTTTTAGTGAAACACCCAACCATATTTTTCTTAGATTTGCACGGCTTTCGACTTACAATGTGGTTGGGCTTGTAAAGTTTTGTTTAATATAAATAATTAAAAAAACATTTGAAAATTTTAACATTTTTGTTATTTTATCAAAAAATATCTAATTACTACCAGGAGTTAATAGAACTTTTTACCGGCTGCCCTGCAGGTATATAGTCTATAAAAATGTTTAAAGCGGCTCAATTAAATATCTCGCAGTAAACAAAAATCCTAAATTTGCAAAAAAAAAGTGCGTTTTGACGCATAAACAGCCGTTTATTTCACCCTGAGGTGGTCCTAGTAAAAATACAAAATATAATGGGTTTGGAAGAACAATCGATAATCTTTTGATTCTGAAAGTTTAATCAAAGTAAGTTTTGTTTAAAGCGAGAAAACAATTTTTTGAATTTGAACTCTCGCACCACAATCCGGCGTCGCTTCTTAACGCCTCTTCGCCGCACAGCATGCCACCTGCGACGATAGCTGACACGATTAGGTCCAAAGAAAGAACGGAGTTTTCTGACGCGTCCCCTTGTCTGTCTTGCCGGCTGCAAGGGAAGAAACGGCGGGTATCGTGTAATAATCGGAGGTGCCGCCAGCGCGTAGCAATAGCAGGCCCGTTGTACCCTTTGTACCCGAGGGCGGCTCACAACGCGATGCCCAATACGGGCGGCCTCGGCTGACGTGGACTTCTCCTAAAAGGGAAACACGATAATTACGCCGCGAAATCTAGCTTTCACGCATACTGCGGTGAAAAGCGGAACTATACAGCGACGCAAGAATTTGCCGTTTCATAGCCGATTTTAACACCTTGTGAGAAGTATGATAAGCAATAGGCACTCTGAAGTTTTTTTATATATATATAGTTTGGCGAAAATAATTACTTTTGTAGTTAAGCAAAGATCGCTAAATAAAAGGTCGAGGTATATTTACGAACGTGTAGGGAGCCTCTGTTCAGTTTTTACAACAAATGTATTTGATATTATCGGAGCTTGCATGTGTTCCTCGAGTGATTGTTACTAAGTTTTACAGGATGGTGGTTCAGTTTCTTCCTTACACGTTTATTGCGAAGACAAGAGATTGATGAACAATAATCAAGCTTCTCGTGGTGACATTCTAAGTTTGTCTGCTATACCAATAATCGTCGCCTCCTCAACGCAAATTGGACGCAGTTATTTGTTTGTTGTTAAGAAAAATCAGTTCAAACATGAGATATGATTCTTTTTAAAAATAGAGATGAAGTGCCTGAAATTAAGGATTCGCATATCATTCGCCTAACTACCAGTCCAACCTAGGTTTCCAACCTCGGACCACATCCTAATTTTAGAGGATTCTAAAGACGCCCTTTAAACGTATTTCATTCCCGTAATGAATTTAATTTTTCTAAAGGGTCCTCTTGATAGAAAAAAAAGTAGCACACTGCTGGAAAATTACGGTACGCCTGACACTGCTGCTTCGGAACGTTACCGAGCCCGGCGCCTACGCTCACGGCGCTCTCGATCATATGACTTAACACTTTGCATATAAACTTGATAGCAGTTCCTTGAATATAGATACTGGCGCTAGTCGGGTTTTAGACCGTTGTGGTTTTTCAGAACCTTCCATATTCACCGGAATGAGCCAATCAGCGTTGATCACGTGACCTTCTCACGAGCCAATCAGCGTCGAGCTTCGCGGTCGATTTTTTGGGCTTCAGCAAATCTGGCGACATGTCCTGATGAGCCAAAGAACGCTTCAAGTTAAAAGTTTGAACAACCGCGTACCGTTCGTTTGTGATTGGTAAAACCGCATAGCGAAAACTAACAGTACTGCCCCATGCTAAATTGTCGTGGGCGGCAATTTAGCATGAGGACAATGGGTGTTCTCGGTCTTTAGTCGTCCTTGGTGCCACTTAAAGTGGTCACAAAACATATCCGGAATACGCGAACTATGTCTAAAATTTTGGGAGTGTCATCCTGGTGGTAACAGAATAACTATACTTCATGGCGTAGCGCTTAATGAAGCAGCCCGAGCAGGAGAGGCCGCTCGCTCAGGAGAGAAATCGCGGTTGTAAGGGAAACAATGCAGCCAATTTTCCAGTCGAGAGATCTCCGCTTTTGGCTACTCTCTCGCACTACAATGCTTAGGCAATACCTCCTAGGTAAGAAAATCCAAGGGCTGAATATTCCTGCGCCACTAAAAAAGGCCACCGCGTCCACAGCTTGGACACGACTACGGCGTCAAGGTTCGGCTCGGAGTCGTGTTCTCATTGATTGGACACGAGTTCCATATGAACGCTAACGCCATGGTCGTGTCCAGTCTGTGGCTTACAGTGGCATTCTTTAGTGACACAGGAAAATTGAGCACTTAGGCTTTCTTATCTACGAGGTGTTGGCTCAGTAACTACTAAAATTGTCAGTTATTGGATGGCTCATTCGTTAAAAATAAGAAATGCTTATACTAAATAATGCCCCAATCGCTAAAATGTATGTAGTCACCTAGGCACCTTCGTGTGAGGAGTGGAGTGGCAGCAAGCGTAGACTGCCATTCAGGTAACTTGCTGCAGTGTCCATGGTCCAGCCACGATTTCGACCTTGAGCGAGCGGCCTTCCCCGCTCGTGCTGTTTTACTAAGCGCTGCATCACGGAACAGTTCTTCGATTGCCGCGAGGATAGCCCTCCCACCAAATAAGTTACAGTTTTCTGAGCCACCTGAGCACCGTACATAAAGAAGACAATCAGCTTTTGCGTGGCACACATAAGCATGAAAGCGTTGGCATTCACATTTCTACCGCTGAGTTGCGAGGCGTTCGTGGATTCTGAGTGGTAAAGTTAAGGCCAGGGTGGAAGAATCGAGGGGTGCCTAAACGGTGCCACCTCGCCATAGAAGGAGCTTGTCGAAGACGTTTCACTCGCATTCCCGACAAGCGCCCTGAGATGGCGCAGCGCGTGTAAAGTGGTAGGGAACCACGATAGTCACTCGAGGAGCCGTCCTTACTGGCGCCTGTTTTAAATGCCGCGCTATACTCGGCTTGACTTTACGTCTGACCGCAGCCACCTTCCGAGAGAGCCAATCAAGCAGAGCCAAAAGTGCATTGTCACTGCGCTCATTGTCATTGTGGCTTTGCTATCATCGGGCAAATTCAATCATGCACGGAAAAAAGCGCAGGATCGCACCGCATTCGCTGCGCGTGATTCGATGAATCTGTGAGAGCAAGCGCACGAAAACGATTCGCGACATTGCACTTTTTGCGCTGCTACAAATTAGAGTTCCTCTTTACAGCCAGAGTTGCGCATTCATTAACGTAGCGCCGTCTGGCCTGCGCGGTATTTGGAGCCTGCTCCTCACGTGACTGAATTTGGCGAATTGCGGCGCCGCGCGTTCGAGGCGCGGCGCCGCGAGAGAGCCGGGACACGCACGAAGCCCGTTCGGATTTTTGCCGCCTTGGCTGGCCTTGTTAAAACTCTCTCTCTCTCCTTGCACAGTAGTTAAGGCTTTTTTCATTTCATGTTTTCTTTTCGCGTTCTGCTCTGCCGCGGAGCTCAACGCGACAGAGCACAACGCGACAGGCAGAATCTAGTTGTCTAAAATTTGACAACAGCTAGGGTATTTTAACGACGGGTAACAGATCTCTCGTTCGAATGCACTAAATAAAGTTATTTTACGAACACGGTTAATAGCGTGTTTTAGGTAATTATTTTGCTTAATTGTTCCTTTACACTGGTCACCTGGTGTCCGCCGCCAGTGTCATTTTTGTTTTATTACTTTTATTGTGGCTAATTTAATACATTGAACATCGCTTGGTTTTGAAAATAAATTATCTTTAAACACTAGATTTGATTAACAGGTTCGTAACTTGTAAATAGTACTGTGACTGCAAAAAGTTCTGAACAGCGTAGGTCGTACAATTGTTTTTTTCGTGGCAAGTTGTGCATGTAATTTTGTGTATTTCAATTTGAATTTTGATGAAAAGATTATGTCACAGCAGTTGTATGTTTGCTTGTTTTAATTTAGTGACTACAAAACCAAGAATGAAGACGACTCTGTGCTTGTCTGTGCTGGTTGGAGTTTCGACAATATGGTAAGAGTATACGAGTAGAATATAGATAAAAAATATATTCTTTTGAAATAATTATTGACATAATTAAACTCAAAAACATATATGTGCGCAATATAGCAAAGTGAACAAAGTGTACGCTCACAATTGTTTTAATTCAATTACATTTGTTCATACTTAGCATCCTGGGAACAAGTATACTGGACTGCCCTACCTGCTCTGAGGTTCAATCGTAGACATCCTGCCGGCAACTGCCAGTGCGGCAACTACACTACACATTGTGGTTGCTGCCACCGATGTTTCAAGGTTGGGCTAATATTATTATTCGTAATTTCACACAATACAATACTCTATTTATTTTGCACACCTCCATAATACATTGGCAAATATGTAGCCCCATTAATACGTGTCTATAGCGGATGACCTAGGAACATAAAATCGAGATGATATATCGGATGGATTGTCATCCTTTATGCTGAAGAGGAAACCGCAGAGATAACAGTTGCTTTTAAGATTCTTGGAACCCTTTATACAAGAAAATGTGGCGGACCTTTGATAAAAGAAGTCTAATCAATGATGTCATCTAAGAAGCAGATTTATATATCAAGAAGACTCCGACGTGGATGTTTTGATTGTACACTGCGCGTGATACAATGAGCTGAGACAGGTTACGCTTTTTACTGTTCTCTTTGTAACACCCAACGCCAATCAATGAACCTTAAAGGGTAACTCCAGTACATTTTCTCGATTATAAGGTTACGACTGTGTTTAGTGTAGGAACCCTTACAAAAATCTGTAGTTAAAGTCTTTTGAATTTCTGTTGAAAATTTTCTGCAACCGTATTGAATTTCTTTTTAAACATTTTTTTTGATGTTTTTTAGACTTTATTTTGACAACTTATTTAACTCCTAGTTAATATTGGCCACTTAATTTTTTTTTAGAATTCCTTCTTACTTACATTTTTAGAATTCCTTCTTACATAAATTTTGTTGAATTCCTTTTGACGGAACCGCAGATTAACGTTTAAAAAAGACACTAAATTTTTTTAATATATATTTTGAATTTTGTTAGGAAATAGTATCCCTTTGGTACATACACATCCCACAAATAAGCATTGGAAACATATACAAACACCATGAAGCACTCAACACCAGAATCACAGTCCTGTTAACTGCTCGAGAGCCTTATATAGCCTACATATTGAAGGTAATCATTTGGCCGGTGACCACCTCAGCACTTACTAAGGTACCAAGTGTCCGATCTCCTTCTCGATAGTCTGTCAAAGGGAAGGCAGTGTTTCGAAGTTCGTGGACTCTATCTCTTATTAAAAAGCATTGGTACAACTAATAATAATTCCGCGTAGTCGTTAAAACAACATCCGCAAAAAACGGCTCCTAGAACAAATGTTATCGCTTCTCTGCATAGCACCACTCAGGACGAAGCCAGTCAAGGCGGTTGCTCCACTTTAAAATAATTATTTTGCTTTTCTTCACTAGTTGACTAGTTGAATATCAATAAAGTCACGATAGTCACTTACAAAGTGAGAACGGCAGGGCGTGTTTTTCAAACGCCTGGCCTCCAGCACGCGCCCCATGCCTTCCGTCGTGCTTTGACTGCGCGCTCGAGCTCGAGGGGCGAGAGACGTCGAAGCGTTATCAAGGATAGAAGGCTCGCGCTGGAGGCAGGAGAACTGAAGCTCCTCCCTACGGTTCTCAACTCGTCAGAGACTATTGAGAAACTTAGTGACTTTTGACATTTAGTCAAGATGTACCATGTTCAATAAAAAGTCAACAGAAAGTCTGTAGCGTTTCTATTGAACACTGGCTACAGAACGTCAACTGAATATTTTCAACACGAGAGTAAACAGAACGTCTGCAGTATTTCTGATGACACTTTGAACAGGAAGTGAGCAGAAAAAGATTCCAAAGTAGAGTTAATAGAAAGCCAGCAGCTTTTCTTTTGACTCAGGCAGAAGAAAATTATCAGAAAACGTTTCAACACAAAACCAACAAACTTTCTGTTGACCATGTCAGCAGAAAGTCAAAGTCAACAGAAAGTAATCAGAGTGAACAAGAAGTCAACATATTTTCAATAAGAAGTCAAAAAACATTTCTATAGGGGTTACTAGAACCATATATCCATCGCCGTCATGCCGGACCCTGCACACGACCGCAGACCATATAAAATAATAAAAAAAATTATCTTTTTATGAAATAATATAATGAAATGATGTCAATAAGTTTTTTTTTATTTTTTTAGGAAATAACTATCTTTTTAGGAAATAACTATAAAAAATATCAAAAAATAATAAAAATGCCGTTACAACTTTTTTTAAATTTTTTTATAAATAAGTCTACAAAAAATTCAGTATTTTTTCTTTTTAAAGATTTTGACAATAATCAAAACAAAGTGTGTTTATAAAGGAATTCAGTAGGATCCCGGAAAATCAATAAGAAGTCTAAAAAATTTCAAAAATGTTGAGACCTGTTTTTGTAAGTGAAGTGTCTCTGAATTACAAGGTATCATTTTTAGTTCGATGCCTTGCCTAGTTTTGTAGATATCTTATTTCAAAGTTTTGTTTCGAAGGTTTACGGAAAAACCGAAACTACCGGCTCGAGCATGTTGGCAACCCGTGTGATCAGGTGCGTGACCATCGTGTGTCACAAAGCTCATACCGCGGCACCACAAAACGTGCGAATGGCCTAGTCGTCAGAGCGATTTCGGTCAGTCAGGTAAAATGCTACGGTTGTTTTACTGTCTGTTTCGTAGATATCAAACATCTCTAGCAAATATTATTAAACCTTTATAAAGTTGCCGGCCGAAAAGTGAGCTCGCCACGATGAACGCTTGTTCAGCGCTGTCTCAGAACGAGCCTCCCCATATCTTCTGAGATCTACAATCATGGTTGTGCGGAATGCAGCGTTGTGGAAGCTAGTCGTAACGTTGCGCTGAGCAGGAACGGACTCAACTAGGGACGCCAGTGAATTCCAGCCTCCGCAACACGACGTTCTTGATTGAGCGAGGAGTTAATCCTCTTTGTGCATGATCGCTGAGGAGCACTTACATACTATGGCCGCTAAAAAATAACACGACACGTAGAAATAGTCCGCTGGGACGGTTGAAAACGCACCAGAAAAGTACGGCGAGAAAAGTGGCAGGTCGAACAAGTAACTCCCTTGAGTACGAACATGACATCGGGGCACAAGGTTGCTTGACAAACAGCCAACCCGCTGAATGCCCGCTGAGAAGCTGGTGGTAGCATTTGTGTTGTCGGTTTTAGCGTGGATCGCGATTGTTTCATTAATGTAATATTTTGGCAGTACTGATATCTAGTCTCCGTAAATCGATATCAGTCATTAATTTTAGTTCAACTTTTGACCGGAGTTACCATTAAACATCTCGATTGGCGTCCCGAGTGAATAGATTAATTACGTTGTGTGTACAAAAAAGTACCTTTATTTAGGAAGGAAACAGGAACAATTGCAAGAAAGCATATTCGTTCTACATTTGTCGCGTTTTGTAGACGTGGCATGTGATGCCCATTTTAAATATATCGCTTTTCCTATTACAAATTCACAGCATAGGTTTATCACTTTTATTGTTTGTTAATTTAGCTTTAAGAGGCACAAATTCCACAAGGATTGACCCCCGATTCGTGTGTACGCCCAATTCGATATGCAAAGCACGATAACATATTATCACTTTTTTGTGTGTTTTAAGGCGTAAGACTTTTGGTCTTTCAAAACTCAATTGACAGGAGTAAGAAATCTTTTGTTTTGGAGTGGTTCACGCGTGAAAAAAAATGTGTAAGTTAGTTTAGAACCTTTTAGAAATCATACGCTGGTCACCTCTCAAAAGCCACCAGTGTTTTGTTCTTGTGATAGATAGGGAACGACCACCGTGCCAATTAACTTAACAAAAAAAAACATTTTCAAGATTGGCTTTTTGTAATCTTCAAAACACTTAATATTTCTTTATTTATAAGCTTATGGAAGGTGTTTTTTGTAATTAATCAGTCGAGTACGCTACGGATAGTATATAAAAACCGCTCTCATGAAACTCCCAGATTAAACATCTACTACAAGTCAGGTTGCCAGGAAAAGCAAAATCGAAAGATGTAGAAACAAAAGCTGACCCACAGGCATTGTAAAGTGTTATATTTTTTCTTACTCACTGGTAAACATGCTTTCTTTTGTTTTAGTGTCCATATGAAGTCTGCAAGCCTCGTCTACGGGACATTTGCCAATCAGGATACGAATGTTCCCTTGAAGTACCTCCCACAAGCGATCCAGATTTTGATGTTTTTGGCAAGTGTACATATATCCCAACAACACAACGTCCTCGCCTCGAAGAATAAGTAGATTGAATAAAAAGCATTGCCACAATCAGCCTTGCTCCTAATTGCATGGAAATATTTTTATAAATAACACGCTGAAGTAATTGTTTGGCATTGCGCAATCATTTATTGTACTCATAATTCAACATAGTTACCAGAGAAATGACAGACTTAAGTTAAAAAAAACACGCTTTGGAAAGTTAGTGATGAAGAAGTCAACATTTTGTTTACGCAGCCGGTTCCTGATAACCACAACAACTGCGTTGAATGCATAGTGATGTCCACGAAAGTCTCTTTTCGGCTTCAGGAAAAAATGGAAGTAGGAAAAGCAAACTCTGGACTGTGAATACAGCAATACGGCGATATTTAGTCCCTCATTCGCTTCGCTAGTGGTACGTAAAGTGGTATTGACATTTTTTAATGTGTCAGAAAAACTCCTTTCTTTTCCCTACGAACTCTTTGCAATCGCACTTCAAAAAATTATAGCATCGAAATGTGCCATTTTTAGTGCCTCTCCGTTCATATAAAAATATAACTGCCGCTTCGACGTTTTATCGCATTCACTTAAAAAGAACAAAACGCGTGAACTTACGAAACAAAATAAAAGGTAATTGAATGTGACTTTATACTTGCTTGACTTTTATAGCTACTACCTTAAAAAGCACAAATTGTGAACAAGTCGGCGGTTGATATTAACATAATACAAGTTTTTTGCTCATGTGAAATCGCTACGTTACAAAATCTTGCATATATCAAAGTACGGCGCAATTAAGACAGAGGTAAGAAAGGTATTGTGCACTAGCATCTATTTTGTAACAGTTGTCGAGGTAGTGATTTGAATATTGAATAGATAAAAAGAAATGTTACAAATAAAAAAAACTGTGCAAGGCGAATAATAATAGAAAACGCAATGGTACTGAAAAAAACAAATACCAGGGTGGTGAAAATAATCCCTTGAGAAGGGGAACAAGGGGGACGGGCACGGATTTGGGGTCGAGTTTTTAATTTTCCCGGAAAAAATGTATGTTTTACGGAAAACCCTTTTGTGACAGGGAGTGCAAACTGCAAGTTCGGGCGATCTTTTGGTCCCGAGTTATGGACATTTTAAGCAGCCGAGGCGCAGACTGACCTTTCTCTCGCCTGTCGGAGGTGTAATGTTTCACTCCTTTCAACTTTATTTGTGATCAATAATTATGTTGTGATTATTTATCTTCACTTTAGTTTGTCCCTTTGACAATATTTGTCAAAGCGTGACCAGCTCTTCTGTGTGACCTATTTGAGATATCGTAAGATTTTTAGTATTTTCAGAAAGCTGAGATTATACTCTTTTTATTAATATCAAAATTAACGTTCTGGGTAAAAAGAAAGGGCACTGTGTTCTCGTAAATCAAGGACTATTTCAAATTATCTTCAATTTGGAGGTCGATTTTCTAAAAGAAACACCTTTCATTTGGTTGATGTTTTTCCAGCTAGCTATTGCAGTGCTTTATAACTGTAGGGTTTAGATTTTTCAGTTTAAACCGATAAAAACCGATAAAAGTACGTCGAATTCATTTTCTAAAATTCAGTTTTAACCAGAAGGGTCACTCTGACCTTCCAGTCGTACCGCAGAGCCGGGCCAAAAAGTGGAAGGACAGTTTCTATCGATACGTGTCCAAATGTATGGGATACAGGGTTGCTATCACGACATTTTGGTTCATCGATCGGAACGTGAAGTCCGAAATGCTCCCTGACTTCGCCATGTGCGAGCGTGTTGTCAAACTCGTTGTAAGGAAGACTGACTTGATGCAAGCTCTGTGTGTTGTGTTGTCTTCAGAACGTCGCTCCGTGTCTCTTTTGGCGAACACAATTGGTTGATTGGCCGATTGTGGCTCAGGCAGCGCTTCATCTCCTCAGCCTGCCAGAGTCCAGTGTTAGCTTTGAGAGGGCATTCTCGAAGCTCAGTGTCATATTAACAGGAAAAAAGAGTGCGGATCAACGAGGAGAACCTGGGAAAGTGCATCTGTGTGTGTACTATTATAAGATCACGTAATCCTGATATACCGGAGGGTAAGTTCCATGATTTTGGGCATAGGCTTCATATCTGACTTGTTTGTACTTCTGTTTTTTTTTCTTGCTTCCTTTACAGTTGCCAAATAAAGTGTCCATTTCTTTTTTAATGTATCTGTGTCGTCATTTTTTGAGTGATCACAAATATCAGAGCTAAAATGATAATCTGATCCGGTATCCGTTGATGTTTCTTTTATATTCACTGAAAAAAAGCCGATAAACGTCTGTGGGCATAAATATACGCCGATAAAAACCGAAAATTGAATTTCAAAATAAACACCGACAAAAAGTGCGCCGAATTCTGAAAAAGTAGAAACCGAAAACGCGGAACCCTATTTATAAGGTAAAATAAACAGACAATGTAATATTTTGTTTGTAGGGCGGTTATAAAAGCTTGAAGTCTGATTTTGTTTGACTGTTTTGTCAGTAAATCAACTTCCTCGCAAAAATACACTAATTCAAAATTTGCGCCTCTTATTTTTTTAATAGATACCTGTGAACACACTTATTCTCTGATAAGTAATTTTAACGCGAATATTTATATGAAATATATTTGAGAAAATTTGCCACTATGACGTTTTTGGACGATGTTTGTCAAAGTTTACCAGCTCTTCTGTGTGACCCACATGAGGGGTCTTAACATATTTAGTATTTTCAGAAAGCTTAGAGTATACTCTGTCTAATGATAATAAATTAAAGGTTATGTATAAAAGAGAAAGGGCAGTATATTCTCGTTAAGCAAGGACTATTTCAAACATTTTACGAATTGCAGGTCGATTTCCTAAAAACGTACCTTTTATTTGGTTTATTGTTTTTCTCTAGCCACCCATTGCAGTACTTTATAAAGTAAAATAAAGAATAAATGTAATATTTCGTTTCTATGGCGGCTATAAAAGCTCACATTTTGGTTTTTGTTCACTTGTCGCCCAGTAATACGAGTGACTCACAACAATACACTAACTCATAATTAACTCGTCTGAAATTTTTAGTAGCTACCTTTAAATTCCTTTATTAAAAGAAGATGCAAACGGCAAGTTATGCTAATAAAGCGTCTAGGCCATATAACCTTTAATGTTTGTTTTTTAATTGTCGAACCGCCTCTCTGCGACGATATTTGACGAAGTTCAGCAAGCTGTGCTGTGTGACCTAATCAATATATTTTTATGATCTTTACATCACCGTAAAGCTCCAATTAAGCTCTTTCTTTTGAATATAATTTAAATATTTTTCGTTAAACGTAAAACGCGGAACATTTGTCTGAAAAACGAATTTTTAGAAAAACTTGCAAGCTTGAAGTCGATTTTCTGAAAGAACCTACCTTTCATTTCTTTCATTTTTTATTCACAGTTAGGTAATATAGTAGTCTCAGGAGCTACCAACAGAAATTGTAATATATTGTTTGTATGGCCTCTATTAGTACTCGAATCTCCTGCTATGAGAGTTTTGAACGGGACTTCGCATAGACGCTCAGCTGAGCAGAATTTTGACGTATGTAAGGTTTTCTATTTAATGTTTGTACTCACCTCAATATCTGAGCATGAAAGCCAGTGAAGCAACAATATTTATCCCAACAATATTTGTTTACTTGGCACTGAGTGATTTACAAGGTTTGTGAGCTTCGCCCTATGTATTGACGGAGAATATACGTAACATCTAGACTCCCGCACAAACTTAAGTCAAGAGCGAAAAGTCTAAGTAACCCGGCATGAATCACTAAAAATAGAAATGAAACCTAAACACCTGACTAACACATTTGAAGCCTTGCACGCTACAAAATGCTCGTTATTTTACGAGAGTCCGTATGTGCACAAAATGAACCGTACTTCCTAAGTGCCAGATACTAAATCGTACATATTGTAAGGAAACGATGTTACAAACTGATGGGGTTTATTATTTACAGTGTGGTAGCCAGGTTGAGAGAAAGGCCGTTGGGAATTCAGCTAATCGCGCGCTCTGCCCGAACGAGCCTCTTCCTCCTCGTCTTCCCTCAGCCTCGGTGTTTTTCCGAAACGCACCGTAGACCTTCTCTTCGTCACAATGCCCCCTTCGTAGAGATAGCCATTCTGGCGAAGTTGGTATTAGGTGTGGTCAGTAGGGGGACAGTAGAGTTTAAGGCGGTTGACATGGGCCGTTTCACGAGAACGTCGGCGGCGATCGGCAGGTGGCGAGAGCGGCTCGATTTCGTAGTTAACAGCTGAGGTCTGACGAAGCACGCGATATGGGCCTGTGTAGTTTGAGAACAGTTTCTCGGAGAGACCGGGTTGGCGTTGTGGAATCCACAAAAGGACGAGATCGCCGGGTGTGAAAGAAGTTGGGTGAGATGTATCATCGTGGCGGCGTTTTTGTTGTCCTTGCAGGTGTGTAGTGCGTGCTCGTGCTAGCTGGCGGCATTGTTCAGCATGACCTCTCATTTCGGCGGGTGGAAGGCATTCAGAATGATCGGGTGAATAGGGTAACAAGCGATCTAATGTTGAAGAGACCTGCCTCCCGTAAAGAAGGAAAAATGGTGAAAATTGAGTAGTGCTTTGAACGGCGGTATTGTAGGCGAAAGTTACGAACGGAAGAACCTTGTCCCAATTACGATGATCGGGGGAAATGTACATGGCGAGCATATCGGCGAGTGTTCTGTTGAAGCGTTCGGTCATGCCATTGGTCTGCGGATGATACGGTGATGTTGTTCGATGTATGACACTGCAAGCTCGCAAGACCTCTTGGATGATTTTAGAAAGAAACACAGTTCCGCGGTCACTTAGGAGTTCTTTCGGGGCACCATGACGGAGAACAACCTGGTTCAAGAAAAAGTTGGCCACATTTTCCGCTGTGGCGGTAGGCAAAGCAGCGGTTTCAACATAACGCGTTAGGTGATCAATGGCGACGATGATCCAGCGATTTTCAGAGGAGGAGTGAGGAAGTGGGCCAAAAAGATCTATTCCGACACGGTCGAATGGTCGTTCTGGGCACGGAATGGGTTGAAGCAGGCCTTGAGATGAATGTAAAGGCCGCTTACGGCGTTGGCATTGGAGGCACGATTTCAAAAACTTTTGGACGCTTCCATAAAGCCCTGGCCAGTAGTACCGTGAGCGTACCCGATTGTAGGTCTTGAGTAGACCTCCGTGACCACATGTTGGGTCGTTGTGAAGGCATTCTAAAACCTCACGTCGCAACTGACGGGGAATGGCAAGAAGCCAATGGCAGCCTTCGGGCGAATAGTTGCGCCGGTAGAGAAGGCCATTTCGAATGCGAAAATGCTTGGACTGTCTGCGTAGTGAGCGGTTTGGGGAAGATGCAGGGCCTCTGACAACAGTCGCAATTTTAGATATCCAAGGATCTCTTGCTTGTTCTTGCTCCATGTCGACAATGTTTAACGCCGATAAGGTGATAGGGTCTTCATCAGTGTCAGGTAGGTCTGGTGGTTCAGAGTGCAGGAGACATCTAGAGAGACCATCGGCGTCGCCATGTTTGCGGCCGGATTTGTACAGAACAACGAAGTCGTACTCTTGCAACCGCAGCATCCATCGACCAAGGCGTCCCGTGAGATCTTTCAGAGATGACAGCCAGCAAAGCGCGTGGTGGTCGGTCACAACGTTGAATTTTCGACCATAAAGATATGGGCGGAACTTGGTAACTGCCCAGACGACTGCCAAGCATTCTTTTTCAGTTACGGTGTAATTTTTTCTGGTTTTGTGAGAGCCCTGCTTGCATAGGCGACAACGTAGTCGCCGAATCCTGGCTTGGTTTGTGCGAGCACAGCTCCAACCCCAAAGCCACTGGCATCAGTACGAAGTTCTGTTGGGGCAGTAGGATCAAAATGCCGAAGTATCGGGGCAGATGTTAAAATATTTTTGAGCTGGTTAAAAGCAGCCTCGCACTGCGATGTCCAAGGAAATGTGTGTGAGGATTTCTTTAGAAGATCATGCAGGGGTGCCGCTATGGATGCAAATCCGCGTACAAAACGTCGAAAATAGGAACAAAGTCCAAGAAAACTTCGAATTTCTTTTTGAGTGGATGGCCTGGGCATGTCGGAAACGGCCTGAATTTTGCTAGGGTCGGGTTGAACGCCGTCTTTGGACACGAGATGGCCAAGCACTTTAATTTGCCGTGCTGCAAATCGACATTTTTTTGCGTTGAGCTGAAGGCCGGCGTTGCTGAGACAAGACAATACGGCGGTTAGGCGACGCAGGTGCTGCTCAAACGTGTTTGAAAATATTACTACGTCGTCTAAATAACATAGGCATATTTTCCACTTGAGGCCGCGCAACACTGCATCCATCATACGTTCGAATGTTGCCGGCGCGTTGCATAAGCCGAAGGGCATGACGGTGAACTGGTACAGGCCATCGGGTGTTATGAAAGCTGTTTTTTCTTGATCGTTGGAGGCCATAGGAATTTGCCAATAGCCTGTACGGAGGTCTAGAGAAGAAAAGTACTCAGCTCCGTGTAAGCAGTCGAGGGCATCGTCGATTCTTGGCATTGGGTATACATCTTTTCGGGTGATCTTGTTTAATCTCCGGTAGTCAACACAAAATCTTATGGTGCCATCCTTTTTCTTGACAAGGACGACTGGTGACGCCCATGGACTTGTAGAGGGCGTGACGACACCTTTGTCAAGCATGTCGGTGACCTGGTTCTCGATGACGCTTCGTTCAGACGCTGAAACTCGGTATGGGCGTTGACGTAGGGGATTCTCGTTGCCGGTATCGATGTGGTGAACTACCGACGTGGAACGTCCCAAGGTGGATTGCGGGCGATCAAATATGGAGCTAAACTTGCGTAGAACGGCGAGAATTGAGGTCTTTTGGGACGAATCAAGGTGGCTATCTATGGTCGCTAACAAGAACTGGTCCTCGTCCTCTCGCTGCGGGGCTAATGGACAACAACATTCAGAAAGAGAATTATCGAAATCAAATACTTCGATAGCTTCGTATGGCTCAGCGAAAGCAACCACTTCATCTGCAGGAAGCATTATTGGAAGAGAAGACATATTTAAAGCCATAAGAAATGCGGTGCCATTGTCAAGGCGAAGCAGAGAAAAAGGGACAAGGATACCTGTCTTACGAAAAAAAACTGCGGAAGGGGAGACCATTAGAGGAGACGCCGAGACTCTGGATGATTGAATCGGTAAAGGAACAGACGAAAATGGAGGAATTCGTACGTCATCAAGGAGGGATAATTTGATCGTGTCCACAGCAATGTTGTCGTCGGGAAGGTGGATTTCAGCGAAATCTACTTCGGCACGTCCACAGTCGATAACAGCCTCTGTTGCTTTTAAAAAGTCCCACCCAAGAATGACGTCATGAGAGCAGGAAGACAACACCAGAAATTCGACACAGTAACACACTTCTTGAATGACAATACGTGCTGTACAGACACCGGCAGGGACAATGTTTTGTGCACCAACAGCTTTAAAGGGGCGACCAGAAAACGGGGTTGTAACTTTCTTCAACTTACGACAAAGGTCAGCACGAAGAACTGACACTGCGGCGCCGGTGTCAATTAATGCTTGAGTGCACAAACCGTCAATAACTACATCTATCATATTTCGGGTAACTGGACGAGGACTTAAAGATGTGAAAGGATTTGCAGTTCTCGCCTCTGGAACTGCTCCTAGCAGTTTCCCTCTGCAATGGGCGATGTAGTACGTGGTCGCAGGGGAGACAGCGAACGCCGCCTGGGAGATGGAGATCTACCTTGCCTTTGCCGTGGTTGTGGTCCAACGTAATCTTGGGATGAATACTCATCACTGCGGCGACCAGAACCGAAAGCTGGTTGATACTGTGCTTGCGGTGGGGCGGCGTAACTCTCGGAGTTTCCACGGCGACAAAAACGGGCGATATGTCCAACGTATCCACATGAAAAGCAAATAGGACGATTTTCTGGCGTCCTCCAAAGGTCAGCCCTGCGTGCTTGCCAGCGAGGAGGAGAAAATGGCGGCTGTGGTTGGAAGACTCGAGCGGGTACCGGACGTGTTACCATCTCGGCATACGTAGGCACCTGAGGCACAAGCGGCGGTGACGCGGCGGGCGGCCTAACGGTGCAAGGGATCGCGGCTGTGACTTGATCCTGAATTAGTGCTCTGATCGAAGGTGAGATAAAGGACTCCGGAGCGGTCGAAGGCTTTCCTAATTGGCGAGCCACTTCGTCACGTACGATCTCTTGAATGACGCATCGGAGCTCGGCCCATTTGTCGACGGAGCCTTCGATTGCAGTTGTCAGGCTGGCCAGCTCTGCGGGGGTTCCAGTTTGCGTTTGGCTGGCAAACGCTGAAGGCGCAGCTCAGAGAAGTTCTGGCAGATGTCGATGACTTCAGAGACAGTCGCTGGCGCTTTGACGACAAGGATCTGAAAAGCATCTTCGGCAATGCCTTTCATGATGTTCTTCAGTTTTTCATCTTCGGTCATGTGGGTGTCAACACGCTTGCACAACTTAAGGACATCTTCGATGTAGCTAACGAAGCTTTCATCGTGCAGTTGGGTGCGTGATGCCAATGCCCTCTTCGCGACGAGCTTCCTCTGGGCAGGCTTCCCAAATACTTCCTGGATCTTTGCTTTGAATTCGGGCCAGGTCACCAGCTCTGACTCATGGTTGGTATACCATAGTTTCGCAACGTCGGTCAAATAAAAAATTACGTTATTGAGCTTGACGATGTCATCCCATTTGTTGTGGAGGCTCACCCTTTCAACTGACTCCAACCAGTCCTCAATGTCATCGTCACCGATCCCGCTGAAGAGCTTCGGGTCCCGCTGACGGAGGGCTCCGGCGCACAGGATAGTGG
Source organism: Ixodes ricinus (assembly GCA_037355805.1). Classification (NCBI taxonomy): domain Eukaryota; kingdom Metazoa; phylum Arthropoda; class Arachnida; order Ixodida; family Ixodidae; genus Ixodes; species Ixodes ricinus. The sequence goes on along the minus strand of JAZHYW010025135.1, from coordinate 95,334 downwards.
TTGCACCTGCAACAGTAGGTGCCTGGTCAGAAGCGGTGTCCTGCGCTGCATCGTCCGAGGCTCCTTGGCGTGATATCCCGTGGCGTCGCATCGATTTCAGTGGTCCAGGACGCAGGAACACTTGCGAGTGAAGTCCGGATAGTTGGGGAAACCCGCACCTCCACCAATTGTAAGGAAACGATGTTACAAACTGATGGGGTTTATTATTTACAGTGTGGTAGCCAGGTTGAGAGAAAGGCCGTTGGGAATTCAGCTAATCGCGCGCTCTGCCTGAACGAGCCTCTTCCTCCTCGTCTTCCCTCAGCCTCGGTGTTTTTCCGAAACGCACCGTAGACCTTCTCTTCGTCACAATATGTATATGCGCTAAATATCTGTTTGACATAAGAAAATACGACAATTATATATCAAGTTCGGTATTTCAAACTCAAAGCCGAAAGCAAAACGCCTAAGAGGAATTCTCAAACGATCTGCATTCCCCCGAATCGGGAGGAAGTAAGCGCTGTGCCCGCACTTGTGGATACGGACTTCTAAACTTTCTTAAGCGCACTACTCCAAATATTATTAATTTTTATGGTTGGATATTGAGATAACTGATAACGATAAATAGAAAATGTTGCATAGGCCAAAGTTCTGCTCAGCAGAGCGCCTGTACGAAGTTCCGTGCAAAATGCTCATGGCACAAGATTCGAGTCTTCATAGCGGCCATACAAACAATATATTATAATTTATGTTGGCAGTTTTTGATAGACTACTGTATCACCTAACTGTGAATAAAAACTAAGAGAAATAAAAGGTGGTTTTTTTTAGAAAATCGACTCCAAACTTGCTAGTTTTTAGAAATATTCGTTTTTCAGGGACGAGTTGCTCAATATATATTTCGCGCAAAATATTTATATTCTACTCAAAATAAAGAGCATAATTGGAGGTTTACGGTGATGTAAAGATGATAAAAATATGTTGATTAGGTCACACAGCACAACTTGCTAAACTTTGTCAAATATCGTCGCAGAGAGGCGGTTTGACAAATTAAAACAAAAAAAACATTAAGGATCTTATCACGTAGACGCTTAATTAGCATAAAAAAGCATATCTCGAGAGTGTTCCCAAAAAGGTATATTGATGTAGAGTAAACAGGAGAGAAAAGGGATGGAGTGAAATATGCGCCCCCCCCCCCCCCCCCCCGATAAGCTGAAAAAACGTCATTTTCCACCTTGGCCGCTTCGACGGTCCATAACTTGAGAACAAAAAATCTGACTAACTCGCCGTTTGCGTCTTCTTTTATAGGAATTGCCCAAGAACATGTATTTTTTGACAAAAATAAAATTTCGACCCAAAGTTTGTGTTTGAGTTAATACGAAATCACCCAGCAAGACGGCAGATGAAGACAGTGAAGTGTTTCGAGAAAAAGTTATTCGTGCATTTATTTAATATGTGTTACATTAACACAATAAATAAAAAGGGGCAATAAAATTATTAATGCGGAACAATGGAATGCAGATGAAAGTAAAACATTCCAAAATTGAGGATAAAAATATGCATGTAAAACATTGGCATATACAAAAAAAAGAAGAAAAACTAGCAAGATTATTCAGGGTGTAGATCAAGCGGCGGTGGTGTTCAAGAACACGACTGAATCCAAATTATTGTCACGACTAAAGGCGACGAGACAATAAATAAAGAACTGAAAATAAAAGGTTTAATGAGTGAACTTGTTCCAAGCGAAATAAAAGACGGACGTCGAGGCAGCAGAAAAGCGGGTGGCAATTTGGTGGCGTAACAGCAAGCGAGAGCGAGACTGCGAGACTGACCCGACAAGGTCCCTCGCAGCTTATTATCAAGTGTGCGTCACCATCTAGAATATTTGCCCAGAAGGTTTGGGCGTCGCGCGTTCGGGGCGAGAATGCAAAGGAACTTTCGAGAACAAGAAGGCAGGACAAAATTATAAAAGTTACTTCTGGAGCAAGAATAAACGCAGAACCTTCTAGAGACCCGTGACCGAGCGTTGCTTTCTCGGCCCTGCGGGCGGTATCATTCCCCCTTCCCCCTCTTTAAAAGCGCATCGTCCCGATGCAACACGAAAATAAAAAATGGCTAAAAACAAAAGCGAAAATACGGTGAGCCGAAATAAACATGCAGCGTCAGAATCCTAACGTGCGTAGAACGGCTTGAGTCAAACTGCGTGGACCACTTGGGGTCGTAGCTGGTGGCGTCTAGATGGTCGGTTCCGTCGGGGAGCATCTCGTAGTTCAAGCCCCCAAAGCGGCGAATGACCTTGTAGGGTCCGAAGTAGCACTTTAACGCTGGGGCGACTATGCCAACACTGCGAGCCTCAATCTACGTCATCAAGTTTTGCGAACGAAACATTAGAAGGAAATGCTCCCTTTTATTCTCGGAGTTATCGCACAACAAAGAAGTTTTTTAGGTCACTAGTGGTGCGTCCGAGTGTACTTGGGTCCGACGCGTGCCAGTAAGTTAGTGTAAAGTGAAAAACATTCAAACTCAATATCGTTGCACCGCCCTTTTAATTTTGTTTTGTAATCTTGACTTTCTCTCGCAAACACCGTCCTACGCAAATTAAGTTGTCAAGGAGGCGCTCAAAGAGAGCACCAAAGTTCAGTACTCACTTGTGAAGTCAATCAGCTCGCACGCACAGTGATTCCGTGATGGTAGCACGCACCGTATTCAGAAGTCACACAAAACGCCCGCCCGAACACCTTACTTGAACGACTGAGTTCAAAAGCTGAAGCGCAATAAAGAATAGCCTAAATATGATTTGAAAAAAAAAAGAAGGATAGGAATAAAAACAAGCAACATGCTTGTCTGATAAAACGCAAAAATTATTTTTCAAGCAGTGTCCAGGGCTTTGAACTGCACTGCGCGAATGGCGTCCAGGCGACCGGTGCCGCGTACAATTTTGGTCACGCTCGCCGCGGCTTCGCCTTTTCGCGCCTCCAGATTTTGCCACCATGGAACAAAGACGCCGACAGCTGTCGACTTCTTGCTTTTTTATGTTTATGTTTGCCCTTCTTTCTGAAGGATATTACTCAGCAGCAAGAAACGATTGACAAACAGACACACCAGTACTTAAGTTTCTTGGTATAGTCAGATATACACTGTTTCACTATACGATGTTCCACGATGGACGCTACGAGTTACCCGAGCCATTCAATTGCTCGTAGCTTGTCACGTGACTTCGTGCTCCCCACGTCGCAGCACCCAACCGGAAGGGCACTTGCACTCTCCGGGGTATGGATTGGGTTCGGTTGCTTGTAGCTTCCTTCGCGGTCTATGGTAAGGTGAAACAAAACATAGAAGTATCCGCCACGGCACCGACTCGCCGACGACAAGTCTTGCTGGACAAAGACGTGAAATATTTTTGTTTGTTTCATTATTATTTAGATGTCTCCACATCGCCGCCGTTTTCTTTTTTGGTCAAAACTGCGCGGTTGACGCAAACGTCGTGAATGTTTTATTGACTTCGCGCCGGCACTCGCAAAAAAGCGCGACACTCATTTTGTTACGCCGAACGGTTTTCCAATGAAGGGGTAACCGCTTCACGAGATTGCGGCTCCTTTCCGGTTCGGGCTTAATATTAAATGCTTGACTTCGGTTAGGGGTTTGCTCCTCCGGGATCGGTTCGACAGTCTGCCCTTACGGTGCTAAAATGTGAAAAAGGTATTTTTCTTGGAGTGGTGGTTTAGCGTTTGGCTCGAAATTTTAGTGTCTTTGGTTCGATTCCGCGTTCAAAAGTTTGCACTGGCTTTCTCTTCAATTTATTTAATTGTTACTCTCCAGCGCGTGCGGAGTCATTTCGTGTTACAGTGCAAACTTTTCCCCATGAGGATGGTGAAGGAAACGTTATCGCATTCAATATCACATCCTAAAAAAGATATCACTGCTCTCAGTGCGAAAACTAAATAGTTGTGCACGTCAGGCGTAGCAGGGGAAAGGAAGAGCAGTGGCCTTCCGAAAAGCGCGCTCTGGGAGCGGTTTCTCTCTGCCGCCCTCTCCCGCCCTACAAACGTGGCACCGCCAGGCAATCTTGTTCCCACTGTGTTGACATGACTGCAGGAATTCGTGCCGCCCTTCTGTCAGCATTGTAATCACTCGTTTCTAATTCTTTTGGGGGCTGGAAGTATGTTTGTAGCTGGGTGGTTCATACAGCGTGCATCCGATGCTACCACGGCCCTTTGAATACCAAAAGAGTATTGATTGACGAAAATAATCCCCGGAGAAGGGGAACAAGAGGGACAAGGGACAAACACAAGATTTGTGTTTGCCCTTTGTCCCTCTTGTTCCCTTCTCCAGGGAATATTTTCGTCATTCTTGTCCAGCTCGCTTGCACCTTTGCATTTAATTGCATTATAATGTGATGGATTATTTGCACTCCCTATAACATAACTCTTTTTTTACCTTCAAGGTCTACAGTCTGAAAGTATTCCAGCAACTGAGATTGTTTTAACTTTCCCCACGTGGGGCACTGTATACTTAACAAAAAAAAAAAAGGAACCCTATCCAGAAGTTAGAGGTCTGTTGTTTTACAAAATCGCAGAACACAACACGGGGAGTCACCTTACATGTAGGCTTTTTATTCGTTCGTGTTTGCACCTTTGTGAGGACGTTGCGGGCAGGTTAAATCTAGCTAAAACATCTGCCGCTGGTATCACCAAAAAGAAAAGTATGTTAGTCTATCACTTCGTCGTCTGGGCGGTATTTATAATGCGGTGGCTCCAGCGAGTTCAAAGAAATCAGAGGCCTCATACGTATGTGATTGCACAATCTAGAGATGCGACTATGCCGGCAGTTCCTTTCCTTTAAAACTGTCCTCGTTCTCAAGTAAAAACTTTTAACGTTCTTGTTTTTATATTCCTCTGAAACGAAGATCATTTGCAATTTTGTTCAAGAAAACGGAAGTTCCCTCACTTATGAAAATATAAAAAAGGGCAGCAAGAAATGACTAAAGTTATACACCAAATAGGCCTTCGTGCAGCGCAGGCGTATTTTAGAATGGCATGTTTATAAAGATGCGCTTTCGATGAAGAAGCACAGTGCTGAAAAGTTTGGAGCGCTTGCATCTCGAATAAAGTTGTCTGAAGTGAGACTAGATCCATGAGGTGTTTAAATGGACTCTTGCCATGCCGATTAACATCGCTATAAAAGTAGAAGAAAACGTTGTTAAATAAAAAATCTATTTGCTTGTATTATGGATAGATTTTCCACTGTTCTCAGATCTTTAATGCTACCCTCGCTATGTTGTCACTAAAAAAAAAAGAAAGATGCAGGAAATAGTTCAATATATTAACTTTTTAAACTATAACTAGTAAAGCTTATTTCGGTTGTCAGCAATTTTTTCACATCCACAGCCACAGGTGAATGTTGTCAAATGAACATTCACACAAACTTCCAGGGCGCTTCCAAATCTAGTTACAGATGCCTTATACTCACATTCACATAGTCAGTATAGAAGTTCACAAATGGTATCACAAATGGCAGTCAGTATAGAAGTTTGAAATAATTCACAAATGGCAAAAAAGACACACAGAGATGATAGCTATAACTACACTGTACCATCCTTCATGACAAAGTAATATTTAAACACATAGATTAAGCCTTGTACACTTTCAAAAGTAAAAAAAAAGAAAAACTGTAAATGTTTGCAAAAAAGCAATCAAACGAATCTGTGTATACAGGCATATATCACACAAAGATGCACCGAGGCACATATATATACCCAAATTTAGCGCTACAGATACGTACACGGATATACAAATATACAGTACTTACAGCATAGACACATATAAATACGAAAACAAATGCCTATGTGGATTCAGAACCAACTGAAGAAAGGTCCAAAGAGTTTGAAATGTCATTCGCAAAAAACAAATGCATATATTGTTTCGAGGACATTTCTTTCAGGTGCTTTTTAAAGATCGTAGTGAATCGAGCTGATTAAATACGTCTGGTAGTTTGTTGAAGATGTCAGGCACGTAAAATGAACGCATACTCTTTCCGTAGTTGGTGTATATTCGAGGAATTGTAAAGCGTTCACTATTTCTTATAGAGTGCTGAATAAAGTGAGGTGTTTTAAACGGGCTTTTCTAATAATGCTTTAGGATAACACATTTTTGAAAAAGAGGCAGAAAACGCGGTAGGCCCACTAATGCGAATACGTCACCATCCTCTATTAGTTCGGGATCATAGGCAATGTTTTTGGCGAGGCTCTTAAGAATGACATCTATTTTTGTTCTCCAAAGAGCTGAACAGTTGGCGAAGACTGTAATCCCGTATCGCAGGGCTCCATAAGCGAGAGCATTAACGAACATTTTTGTGACTGAGATTGGGAGGAAGGTTTTGATGAGATATAATAAACATGGTACATTTCGTAGTCTTTTAGCCAAATAATCCAAGTGTGTATTCCATGTTAAATTGCTATCGAAATAAATGCCCAAGTAGTTTACTGTATTTACGTATGGTATAGGCGCACAGCTGCAAGATACACAAGACGATGAATGTAATATAAAAGACATGTCTATGCATGTCCGCTTGAGTGTGTTACGGAAACAGACAAGTTTCGTTTTTTGCACATTCACAGATATTCGATTTGCTTCAAACCAGTTCATGACTCTTGTGGAATTTATTTGTAGCATGTTGATTGCACTACACAGGCTGATTTGAGTAGATAGCTACAATGTGTCATCTGCATATTGATAAACTGTACTTTCTAATGTTGATTTGGCGAGATCGTTCACGCAAAGATTAAACAGCAAGGGGGACAGAACCGAGCGTTGTGGTACCAAGAGAATAATAATAATAATAATAATGCTTAAGGCGTGTTCAATAACAGCCAGTGGCATTTTGTTGAAATACGAGGAAAACAGTGAGACAAGAACATAAAGTAGAGAGGGAAATCAAAGCGTAAAAAGACAAAAAAGGCTAAACTAAGACAATAACAGAAAGTAAGTGAAGACTAACATCAGTGCAAATAAATACAGATTCAATCAGCCCGCAGAAGTACAATCATCAATTTAATCTAAAAACAAACTTGACAAAAAAAAGATCAAGAACACCATAAATGGCGTCACAATAGCCTCAATGACGCGCGAAGACCTGAAATTCTGTCGCTGAATATGTCTAGTTTTTTGGTGCAGTCATTGTATTTCAGTTGCATGCAGGTGACAGGGTTCAACATATTTGTCGCAGCGGGATAATATGCGCTACTAGACAAAGTGCTGTAGTGTGGGACAAACAACTAAATAGTAGATGATAAAATCTCAGGAGAATAAATCTTGCCGTGTAAGCATTTGAAGAGAAATAAAATGTCAGCAGAGAGCCTACGGTGATATCCAAATTTGATTTTGTAGTGGCTACAGACGCTGAAATGACTGTATGGCTCGTTCTGCAAGTAGCGGTAGTTAAGAATGTAAGCAAATGTCTTTGAACGCGGTCAAGTAAAGTTTCAATTGATCTTGCCAACCCATTCCAAATATCAGTTGCATATTTTAAGCGGGATCGGCAAGGACTTTCAAAGGGTACGATAAATACAAAAGGCTGCCAGAATTCACTCGTTATACGGCTGATCGCTCCTGGCGTTTTTATACCAGTAGCAAATGTCTACATGACAGTGAAACTTTAGATTTGATTCGAAGTAAACACCCAGATCTTGAGTTGTTTCAGACCATGCAATTCTCTCGGACTCATTTTTGTGGGGGACATAATTTGTCCTGTTTTGCGACCGTAGGTCACAACTTTAGTTTTCACTCTATTGAGGACTGTATTACTGACCGAGCACCACTCGCCGATTTTGTCTATATCTCCCTGCAGCTCGTGGCAGTCCGCCTCTGACTGGATTGCTCCAAATATCTTCATGTCATCAGCGAAGTGAAGAACGGATGAGTAGGGTAGGTACGATTGTACATCATTGACAATGTGAACAATAGGGGTCTCAGAACCGAGCCCTGGGGCACACCAGAAGTGGTGTGATATCAAGAACAGTACAGATTCTCAATTCGAACTCTATTCTGGCGGCCTCTTAGGTTACACGAAAACCAAGTAAGCATTGATCCTCTCACTCCCATTCGCTGTAATTTGTTCAAGAGAATATTATGGTCTACTAAATATAATGCTTTGCTCAGGTCAAAATATATTACATCAAGCTGACTGCGCTTACTTACAATGGGTACAGCAATATTCATAAAACACGCTAAATTGGTTACTGTGAAGCGACCTGTAATAAAGCCGTGCTGACATGCAACGTTGATGTATCTGGAAAAGTAAACCATATATGATTACTAAACGCATGCTTGTGGAGCAGAAACATATTTTCGACCAGGAAACCCTGCCATCCCTTCTACTCAATAATCGTCGTCAATTCTGGTAAGTTGTTAACCGTACTCGACGCTCGCCACTTAACCTTGAAGGTGAATATAAAAACAAAAAATAGGCGAGTCAGTGTGCCTCAGTTTTAAATGACATGTTCTCCGCTCAGTGCACCATCCTAAGTCCTTTAGCGTTGTTACCAACCATTGCTTACAACATACCTCGTATGGATCCAATATATGTTGATTTTGACGGTATTGTTAAAATTAGCAAGTCCAAAAAAGTGTCTTCATCCTGTGGCGCCGACACCATCAGCTCTAAAATACTGCAGCACACAATGTGTTTGTCGATTTTTTTTAACCAAGATTTTTCAGCAGTCCTTGAATACAGCGGCAGTTCCTGACAATTGGAGGATCGGAAAGGTCATTCCGATTCACAAGAACGGTAATAAATCACCCCCCTAAACTATAGGCCTATCTTTCTTACTTCTGTACCTTCAAAAATACTGGAGCATATAATCCATAAGAATCTATTCATTCACCTCGATTCCATTTCCTTTTTTGACAAGGCAGAGCACGGCTTCCGTAGAAACTTCCCTTGTAAAACACAGATTCTCTGCTTAACCCATGACCTTTTCTCTGACAGCAGGTTGACAGCAGGGAAATATTCAGTGTTTTGAAATTTGAAAGGGAGAAATTTCCTATGCGTATGACTCCTCGCCATTTGGCAGCCCGTAGAAATGCGTTGGAAAATGGGTATTGAAGCTCTTAATGGACGTTTATGTGTACAAAGTACCCTCTGTAGTTGAAAAGACAAACATAAACAAAACATGAGCAAGTGGGTGCAGCTGATTATCTTATGTGTAATGTGCGACTGATTTTGATTTTTATTGCCAGATCGCTGAAACAGTTAAAGACGATCAGATGACTCAACAATGAATTCCTGGAAGTCACTATAATCTCGCAGTTCTTGAAGGTAATTCCACCACACTCATTTCCTTCACCGGTAACAAATGGCAAAAGCCGTTCGCAGTCTCTTCGTTGCACGAAATTTTCCCTTGTAATTTGTCCCTAGTTAAATAAGGGTGTTATTTTTTATTCGAAACAGATTTTTAAAAAGGCGTCTTTACTGCTACGTGAATGCCGTCTTCACTATGTGTTTCTTGAGCTCGGCGGACATTCGAGAGGCGAACAACCGTCACAGTCTGGTGAGTCATTAACTAAAATCTGTTAATTAACTTTTTAATTATTGGTTTTATGGACCATGTTGCAATTGTAATTTTGAAGCCAGCCGTCCTGGAAGGCTATACCAACTTACACATTTAAAAAAAATGCAACTGGTTTGGAGATATCCGTCGACAATTTCTCCCCTTTCTATCATCCGATTCCGAAACTGAAAGTTCCAAGTGCGCCGGAAGCGCTGATCACGTGACGCTTGTAGAAGTGACGGTTTCGTGACGTACAAATCGTCATGATCTCATATCTGCACTGCGGCTGTCACGGTGCGGCTCGAGGTATGCAAACTCGCGGGGGCGGTCTTTAGCGCTCTCGCTTTTAATGCGTCATTGCCCTCGGAGCTTCACTCGCGATTGTTTGTCGGCGGGGAAGGCGCTTCGCCAAATAGCGTAGGCGCACGAACGCTGACTCTGCCAGTTGTAGCGTTAAAATGGCTGCGCAAATTCAGTCGAGGTATTCAGTCGCCGAGAAGGTTCAAATGGTTATGGCGTATGCTAAAATGAATGGCAACGTTCGTCTTGCCACGAGGCTGTATGCCGCCCAACACCCTGGTCGCACTGTTCCTGCCCCATCCACCGTCTTCCAGGTTGCCAAGAAGTTTCTGTCCACTGGGTCTGTGCATCGTCAAAGAAGAAGGAAAGCAGCTGTCTTGGACGAAGATTTTGAAATCGCTGTGTTAGCCTACGTGCGAGCGTACCCCGAAATCAGCATCCGAAATGTCGTCGAAGATTCCGGAGGCAGCATCTTTTCGGTATGGAAAGTCCTGAGAAAGCACAAGCTCCATCCGTATCACATATCTTTGCATCAGGACCTCAGCGAGTGTGACTTTGAGAAGCGCTTGGAGTTTAGCAATTGGGCCCTTATTAAAACGGATGAAGACCCCGATTTTCTCACTAATGTACTCTGGACTGACGAAGCACAGTTTTGCCGAAATGGCAACGTGAACGTTCACAACGCGCACTACTGGTCTGATTCCAACCCTCACTGGCTCCGCCAGCATAACCATCAGGTTCGGTGGTCAGTGAATGTGTGGTGCGGCATGTTTCGTGACAGAATAGTGGGACCATTTTTTTCGAAGGCACACTGACAGCTCAGTCATACACAGCCAACATACTTGATGGTGCTGTCAGTGACTTCATCTGCGATCTCCCGTTAAGCGAGCTTAGGAGCACGTGGTTCCAGCATGACGGAGCGCCAGCTCACTTCTCGTCGCGTGCGCGGAGCTACCTCAACGCCTGTTTTTCCCAGCAGTGGATTGGGCGCGGTGGACCTATGTTCTGGCCGCCAAGATCGCCTGACCTGACCCCGCTAGACTTCTTTCCTTTGGGGTCACATCAAAAACGAAGTCTATTCAACTGAGCCCCAAGATGTCAACGACCTGAAGAACCGAATTGTCTCAGCATGCGCCAACATTGAACCACACGTCCTGAAGCGGGTGGTTCAATCTATGAAGAAACGATTCATGGCATGCGTAGCAGTGGAGGGTCGCCATTTCGAACATTACTTGTAGTAAGACATTACCTTAGGGTCTAAGCACACCAGAAACTTAAATTATCAGCAATTCTGATCTCTGAAGTTATTTCGCTGAAGATAATAAATAGCAAAGACTTCTTTCTTGTAGCGTTTCATTTTCTTTCGTTAAGTCGACTGGCAGAGTCAGCGTTCGTGCGCCTACGCTATTTGGCGAAGCGCCTTCCCCGCCGACAAACAATCGCGAGTGAAGCTCCGAGGGCAATGACGCATTAAAAGCGAGAGCGCTAAAGACCGCCCCCGCGAGTTTGCATACCTCGAGCCGCACCGTGACAGCCGCAGTGCAGATATGAGATCATGACGATTTGTACGTCACGAAACCGTCACTTCTACAAGCGTCACGTGATCAGCGCTTCCGGCGCACTTGGAACTTTCAGTTTCGGAATCGGATGATAGAAAGGGGAGAAATTGTCGACGGATATCTCCAAACCAGTTGCATTTTTTTTAAATGTGTAAGTTGGTATAGCCTTCCAGGACGGCTGGCTTCAAAATTACAATTGCAACATGGTCCATAAAACCAATAATTAAAAAGTTAATTAACAGATTTTAGTTAATGACTCACCAGACTGTGACGGTTGTTCGCCTCTCGAATGTCCGCCGAGCTCAAGAAACACATAGTGAAGACGGCATTCACGTAGCAGTAAAGACGCCTTTTTTAAAAATCTGTTTCGAATAAAAAATAACACCCTGTATAATTCCTTATATACCACTGAATACTGCTAGATCTCAGCTTTCGTTTTATGTATGAGAAATTCACAACAAGTGTTCCTCAAGCTGCCACAACACGTCTCTTCGGTTGCTGCACACAACCAGCATCACATGAGCCGACAAAGCGTCCTTCCAAGCTGCTGGGACCCAAAAAGGTAAAGAAAGCGTCTCTTCGGTTGACGCACACAACCAGTGCAACATGAGCCCACAGAGCATTCTTCGAAGCTGCTTGGCTTGAGAAAGGTAAAGAAAGCGTTTCTTCAGTTGCCGCACACAACAAGCATCACATGAGCTGGCAGAGCGTCCTTCCAAGCTGCTTGGCATAAGAAAGGTAAAGAAAGCGTATCTTCGGGGGGTTGTCGCACATAACCAGTACCATATAAGCCGACAGAGCGTCCTTCCAAGCTGCTTGGCTTCAGAAAGAAAATGAAAGCGGCTCTTCGGTTGCTGCACACAACCAGCACCACATTAGCCCACAAAGCGACCTTCAAAGCTGGTTGGCTTGAGAAAGGAAAAGAAAGCGTCTCTTCAGTTGCTGCACACAACCAGCACCACATGAGCCGACAGAGCGTACTTCCAAGCTGCTGGTCTTCAGAAAGGTAAAAAAAGCGCCTCTGCGGTGGCGGTGCACAACCAGCACCTCATGAGCCAACAGAGCATCCTTCAAAGCTGGTTGGCTTGAGAACGAAAAAGAAAGCGTATCTTCGGTTGCTGCACACAAGCACCACATGACCCAATACAGGGTCCTTCCAAGCTGCTTGGCTTGAGAAAGGTAAAAGAAGCGTTTCTTCAGTTGCCACACACAACCAGCACCACATGAGCCAGCACACAAAGAATTCATCAGAGTTCCTCTACACCAGTCATTTCGCTGGCACTACTGTCACTGCAGGTGCTGGAGTCGGAACCTAAAGGATTTATGAAGTCATCTACTCTGGTGTCGATTGCATCATCCCGCTCCCACGCCTCTTTCTTAAGGCGCTCCACATGAGCCCAGTCCCGCATCCAGTTTTCTGGAGTCACGAGGGCGATGGCTTCGCTCAGCAGTTCTTCGACTCCAGCGAGAGTGGATGAAGTGTTGTCGGCGGCAACATATCTCTGACCTGGCTCCATATAATTTCAATAGCATTGAGCTCACTGTGGTAAGGAGGAAATCGAGCAACGTCATGACCAGCAGCCTTGGCGAGGGCTTCAATCCGGTATCCATAAAACTTGTGCTTGTTCTGGTTAACCAGCTGAAGGAGCTCGGGCTTCAACTGGTCACCAGATCACGGCGGGTCATTGCCGGAGGGTCTTCCTTCTCACCCTGGGCAGGAGGCCTCCAGGTACACAAATCTACGCAGGCATTCGGGGCACCGGAGAGCTGCTATCAACGGCTGTTGCGCCATTTCGTAAACTGGGCCGCGTATCGAGCTCGAACGACTTCGTCGAAAACCTCGGGTCAGGTTGCAATGGTTCGTGACGTTGGCTATAGGAGCACTGGGCGCAGCTGCTGTGTACGCGCCGGCGTGGACCCAGTATCATGGGATTCTTCGCGAAAGGGCTTCCCTGGACGCCCATATGTGTCCGGCGCGACTTTCGTTTACTTTCGAGGCTCCTGCCCGTGCTCTGCGGTGATGGAACGTTTGCTGGTGAGGCACGTTTCGACGATTCTCGCCGAAACCGAGAATGAGTAAATCTTCCCTGGAACATAAATATGTCGGGGGTTTAGACTCTCAACCGCAGGCACCGATCTTAATCCCCCCTTCCCCCTCGGCAACAGCAATGACATCTTGTTCGATTGGTTCTCGAGTGCGTCGGTGCCTGTACGCAATGGGATTCTAACTAGACCCTGATTGGATGAGACAGGTTTTGGCGCACTATCATAAACCCCAACCGGACGGAAAATCCTCGAGTTTGAACGGGCCCGAGTTACCCAGTAGTTCTCTCCCGTGGGTCGCCGCGTCACTTCTGTCATGTGCGACAGCCCTGCTCTGCGGCTTAGCCGCCGTCCTTACCGTGCACGGGAGAGGCGTCCCCTTTTGGAACTGCTTAACTATGTAAGCCGTGCGCGGCAATTAGTAGCAGTGTGCCATTTTCTTTCGTGTAACCTTTTTTGTCGAAGTAAAGTTAATGTTTATCAGTTGAACTTATTACAACTTCGCTTCCCAAATCTATTGACTCACTGCCGTCAGCCACAACAAGGAGAAGCAAGAAGTCTTCTTCAACTCCAACCAGCAGCTGGACCAAATCTTCCACGATCTCCCCTCCCGGTTTCCTAAGGCAGTTTAAAGTACCCCATTGAGGTCCGGGACCCAAAACAACCTGATATCTAATGGCGCAGTCGAAAGAAACGTGGACGTCGTTGGTAACTCGGGCATCACCAAGTGCCATCATGACGATGCTGAGTCTGCTACTGAGGAGAAGCCAGGGCGGAGCAGTCGACGCGGTTCGACGATGAAGGCTGGGCAAGATGCACCAGGTAGGTGGTCCTTTCCTTCTGCCATTGTTGGGGGACACCGCTAGGCCACTGCAGCACTGATTGTTGCGCCGAGAGGTAGATCTCGCCGCGGCACAGTATGTCCACCGGTGGTCATTCCCATGTGGGCAACGCTCACATTGACCTTTTGATCGCGAGAGAGAACGCGTTGCAGGCGCGGGTAGAACTCTGGCGGTGGCAAATCAGGCCCAGGCTCGCTGAGCTTGACGCAGCTGAGTTGCTGGGGGTTCTGCCGCTGTGTCTGAACGTGGGAGCATCGTATATGGCTCTCTGCGAGTGGAAAAAGAGAGGCTCAGCCCAAAGGTTGCAGAGCGCGCCGGAGGGAAAACTGTCTCTATCGGCAGTGGCGCTCGTGGAGGCGACGGTCAAGCCTGAGGCCATAACGGCCAAAGTGGTCACCGTCCCTGTCAAGCCTAGCATGAGCGGGTCTGCTGGGGTTTCATCGGAAGCGTCAGTGTTGGTGCCTTGTGCCCTGACAAAGGATGCGCTGGTGCACACTCACGGCTACCCGTTGCAGCTTCCATCGGAAGAACCAACTTCACGGGCGCCAGAGAAACCACAGTGCGAAAATCTGCCCCGGTCAGCTAGCATTCGAAGATGTGCCGTGCTCGTGGTGGGGCAGGTAGAGACAAACCTCGCGGTGGTGCCTCGCGTCGGCATTGGCACCGGTTACTACAAGATCACCACACCCGCGGAGTTCGCGTTCTTCGTGCTGGCCATCGGACACGTTGTGGCCGCCACGCTGAGGCAATCAGCCGCTGTATGTTTCGCTTCGTAGCGTAGACCGCACTGGGAACCCGGGTGAATATTTTCCGTCTTAGACATGGGGTGTCCCGGGACCAGCGGTGACAGACGGACAGTGCCGCCTTTTGCGCCCTTGTCCCGCTCGAACTGTCGGGCTGTGTGTGTATGTGTAAAACTTGTGACACTCCCCCAGATACAGCCCTCCAACGCCCCCCCCCCCCTTACCCTCTTCCTTTAGTCTCATCATTTTTGGAGTTGTGAGGGACTGCGGGGACATTGTCGCAATTCTTTTATTTGTATAGCTCCCACCATACTCGTCAGTGTGTTTTTATTGCCGCATACTTTTGCGTGCATTTTTATTTTTACAAGTTATATATGCATGTACTGTGTGCAGCCTTTTTTTGTTGTTGGAGAATCGACAGTGTGCGCAGTGGGCCGTACTTACTCTTGTCTCACATTTTTGATACCGTTTTAAGCGTTTTCGTCTAACATTTTGTAGCGTTTCACGAAAGTTCAGTTTTATCTTGAAGTGTAACTCAAGATTTGTTTATGCTACCACTCTTTTCTTTTAACTGCTGAGCAGTCCAAGAAGTCCTGGCGCAGTCTTAGAGGGCACGCGTAGAGGTGGTCGCATATTTTGCGCGCCGCTGAGACGCTGTTTTCTTTAAAGAATTCGTTTAACATCCCGATACGTGCTAAAACTATAGTTTTTCCACCACGGCCGGGGTTATTTCTTTTCCACGGCGGGTCATTTTCCGCGTGTCTTCCCTCTCAGCCGGGGCGGGGGCATCCAGACACGCAAATCTACGCTGGCGCTCGGGGCCCCGCGGCGTGCCGCTGTTAACGGCTGGCATGCCATCTCGTAAACTAGGCCGCGTCTCGAGCTGGAACGACTTCGTCGAAAACCTCGGCTCAGGTTTCGTGGTTGGTGACGTTGGCTGGAGGAGCACCGGGAGCTACTGGTACGTACGCGCTGGCGTGAGCCCAGCATCGTGGGAATTTCCACGAAACGGCTTCCCCGGACGCCCATATGTGTCTGGCGCGCCTTTCGTTTACTTTGAGGCTCCTGCCTGTGATCTGTGGTGATGGAACGTTTGCTTTGAGGCCCGTTTCGACGATACTCGCCGAAACCGAAAATGAGGATATCTTCCCTGGAACATAAATATGTCGGGGGTTTAGAGTCAATCACAGGGCCCGATCTGCGTGGCGCAATAGTTCTCTCCCGCGGTTCGCCGCATTACTTCTGTTGTGTGCGAGAGCCCTACCCTGCAGCTTAGCCACCGTCCTCACCATGCAAGGGAGGACACTTGACGCCGAGGCGTTTGTTTTTGTAACTGCTTAGCTACGTGAGCCGTGCGCGGCATTTAGTTGCAGTGTGTCATTTTCTTTTATGAAACTTTTTTTGGTTGAAGTAAAGTTTATTTTTATCAGTTGTAGTTATTACAACTTCGCCTTCCAAGTCAATTTACTCTCCGCCGTCGGCCACAACAAGAAGAAGCAAGAAGCATTCTTAAACTCCAACCAGTAGCCGGACCACATCTTTCCATGATCTACCCTCCCGGTTTCCCACGGCAGTTCAAAGTACTCTATTGAGATCCGGGACGAAAAACCACCTGATCTGTAACGGCCCCAGAATGTCAAACTTTAAAACTTTTTAACAGCAACACAGAATGTTGGGAAGGATGTGCGGGCGTTTGCTGGGCGGCTGCGCGTGCTAAAAAGTGCTACCCTGGGAACACACGTGTTGGTGCCGCTGAAAACCGGGCAAGGAGGAAGCAGCCCCTTCAAGAACGGGTGCTTTCTCAGTTTGTCGAGGGACTCAGAGACCCAGTTAGGAGGTTTACTTTGTCACGAAATCCGGCGACGTTTGAGGAGACAGTGGAAGTCGCGGCAAAAGAACAGCGGCACGAACGTGACCGAGGGCGCAGAGCCTGTTGTACGACGAGTTTTTGAGTCTGACCGGGTTGGAGATGAACTGCGCGAGCGTTTAGACTGCCTTGAGAGACTTATGGAACGCAGCTTATCGCTTAGCGTCGCCGTTGAGGCAAATCGAGCAAACATTCCGCCAACTGCGTCCCGAAGATGCAAAGGGAACTGTTTTGTTTGCGGGCGACCTGGCCACTTCGCCCGATCATGGCAACCCCGCCAGTACGACGAACGAGTCGATCGGCGTAACTCCGAAGAGAAGAACCAGGGGAAGAGGCCTCCGGGCCCAGGACCGCAGCAGTCGGGAAACTAGAGCTGCCCCTCTCTGAAGGGCCGCAAAGGAACTCGTAGTCAACGTTTGCGGGGAAACGAGCCCAATTGTTGAATGCGAAATCACGGAGACCAAGGATCGCTTCCTCCTCGGCACTGAAATCAAAGGTGAGCCTAGTAAAAAAAGATAAAAAAAAACACTGCATGCCATCGTGAACGACTAGCAAAATGTTCGCCCTAGGCAAAACAGAGGGGGCAAGCTCGTGGGATTCACGGAAAATGAGCTTCACAGCATTGGATGGTTCGAGGTTCCGTTCACTCTGGGTGGGCTCGAGATTAGACATGCTTGCTTCGTTTGAGCGGACGGGCTTATGCTACCCGTTGCGGGAATTTTCGGTCAAGACGTCCTCCGTGGTGAGGACATCGATTTGCTCCTCATAAAGGGGGTTTAGCGCATCGGCAAAGCAAGGGTGGACATCAGCAATTGGTCCCCGCGGTCAGACAGCGGCGTTCAGCCATACCACACGAGGGGGGAGACGCCCATGTGGCGGTGACTCTCACGAGACAGAGTGTGCTACCGCAACTGAGCGAATGTCGTTTTGAGAGAAAGTTAAATTTGAAAGAAAGTTGAGAGAGACTCGGGGGGCGGGGGGGGGGGTCCGAAATACACGACTTCGGGGTGTATGGCGTCTCGGGAGCTCACGTGTTGGTCAGGACGAGTAATGATGGGATGGTCCAAGTCCGGCTCGTGAACGTCACGGGTCAGAAACTCACCCCGCTCGGCAAAAGGTCATAGGAACTCTCGTGGACGCGAAGGAGGTCAATTCCACAATTTTTGAAGTGGGGGAGTGCAATTGGGCGGATGAGATGAACCTCCTGAGCCAATTTTATATTTCTCATACTACGATCGAAGAAAGACACCGACTCCTCGAGCTCATCGTCGAGCACCCGGATGCGTTCCCAACCTCTCGAGCGGATACCGGTCGTTCCAAGGCGGTGAGATATTGAATCTCGATGGCGGGGGCGGCGCCAGTCTACAGGAGAGCTTACCGAATCCTGTACTCCAAAAGAGAGGAGAGGCGGGTGGGTGAGCCGCTCGACAAGGGCATTATCGATAATTCCGCCTCTCCCGGGGTAGCACCCGCCTTGCTCGTGGAAAAGCCCGGTGGATCCTATCGTTTTCTGGTAGACTATCGCGACCTCAATAGGGTTACGCGCGTGGACCCGTACCCCTTGCCCAACATACACAAGACCCTGCCCCAGGTAGGCACAGCGAAATACTTCACGGTTGTCGGCATGGCGTCGGGCTATTGGCAAAACGAAATGAATCACAGGGACAAAGAAAAACGGCCTTCAACACGCCGTCTTGGCATTAACATTGGGCGAGGATGCCGATGGGGGTGAGGAACAGCGCAGCTGTGTGGCAACGCACATTCGACGTCGTGCTCGCGGGCCTGCTGGGGAAGGTATGTTATATCTACCTGCACGACATTATTGTCTACAACGATAGCCTTGGCGCACATTTGGAGGACTTGAAGAACGCATTCCACTGTGTGAGGGCCGCGGGCCTCAAGCTGAAGCCGTCAAAATGCCAGTTTCTGAAACTCGACGTCAAATATCTGGGTCACATCATGTCAGCCGAGGGCGGACGACAAGATCCCGCGAAAATCGAAGGCCTTCGTGATTTTCCTCTCACCTAAAACAAGACGGAAGTGCGACAGTTCTTGGCACTCCTCACCTATTACCACCGGCACGTAGCACCACAGTTCGCCGAGGGGACGCGGCTTTTGACACAGCTGACTGGCAAGAAGCACTTCACGTGGAACACGGACGTACAGGTCGCCTTCGAGGCCATGAAGCGGAAACTGATAGAGGCGCCGATCTTCGAATTCCCGGACTTTTCATGGCCATTTACTTGAACCACGGACGATTCCAAGTTTGCCGTAGGGGCAGTGCTGTCCCAGGACTTCAACGGCGCGGAACACCCCGTGGCGTACGCGAGCCGTCAGCTCAATGGAGCTGAGCAGGCCTACGGGGCTACGGAGCAGGAGTGCCTTGCTGTGGTGTGGGCCGTGCGCCACTTCAGATGTTACTTGTACGGACGTCATTTCCGCATCTTAACCGACTGCCAGCCATTAAAGTGGCTCATGAACGCGAAGGGACCATGACTCGCGACTAGCACGTTGGAATCTGCTTCTACAGGAGTACGACTTCGAGATCATCCACCACCCGGGAAGAACGAATCAGAATGCGGACGCGCTGAGCGAGCAGTCATGGGGGACATATATGAGTTGAGGCCAGTGAAGAAGAAATAAGAAAAATGTGCCTCAGTCCGCTCCCGCCGTTAGGCACCACAGACTTAATGCCAATCCGAATAAAATGAATTGGATCCTTTGGATCAATCGGTAATTTTTGTAAAAGCCAATTGGAAGTTAAGGGGATAAATGAAACCAGTACTATGGCACAGCCAGTGGAACGGCCCGGGAAAACCAACCGGTACTAAAAGCACCCAAGTGCCCGACTCACCTCCAACTCCGCTACTAAGACACGAGCGTGCCTCACAGCGGGTCCGACGATCACTGAGTGGCAACCATGAACCACACAGCCCCGTCGCAGTGATCACTTCTATATCCCTCGGCTCCCTTGGAGGTCACCCCCCCCGTCTGGGGGGCCCTCCCTAATTGGAGAAACCGAGAGGCACCACCTTTATGACAGCCTTCCCCTTATTGAGATGCTCCCTCCGGATCGTCACGCGGCGTTCCGTCCCGCGTCACACGTCTCAATCTCACGTGAGCCGCTGCACGTCTTACGCCCCACATGTCATCCGCTTCACGTCACACGACCCTCCCTTCCCTGGGGGGGTCGTCACACGTCATGCGGCCACACATGTCCTACGTTTCACGTCATGCGTGCTCACGCCGTCCCCACGTCTCACGCCACACGTACTAGTCGCGCTCCCCGCTCAGGGGCTCCCTTCCCCATCGGGGAAAGCTAGGGTTTACCAGGCCCTTTTTGTCTCCCCCGTCCACATGGGAAACCCCAGTGCTAGGATTCCCCACCCCAGGTGGGGGGGTTTCGCCAGAGCCTCCGTTGCAGCTATAGAGCTGGCAGGGCGCACCACGGGCAGGTGGAGGTTGACTTCCCACGCGGCGACAACCGCGGGGCTTGCACCCCGCAGTCATGGGGGAGGAGGACTTGTTCCTGCCGTCAACCGAGGAGTGTAGAATCAAGGAAGAGCAGCGGAAGGACCCCACCCTCCACGCTGCAGTGGCCGCCTGCGAGGACTCCTAGGAAATATGCAGTTCATGGATTCTGCCTTGATCAGGGTGGACTATGTTATGTAGCGGCTGGCAAGCTGGCGCCCATCGGCTCGTGACCATCGGCTGCGCTCGCACCGAGCGCTTGAGAGCCGCGGGGCACGAGCAGACAAACGCCAGGCTAGGAACGTTGCGCCAGGCTCAATCGGAGGCTCCCTCGGAATAAACCGATTAGGCAACCATCGAAGGTCTACATCTCGTATTTAACATTGGCGACGAGGGCGGACGAGAACTCCAGCAGCGGTTCAAGGATGACTGCGACACAAGGCAAGCTCGAAGAATTCCAAGGGACAGGATGGTCGGCCTGGGCGGAGCGATTGGAATTCTTCTTCCAGGCAAACGATATAACGGACCACGGGAAGAAGAGAGCCCTACTGCTGACCCTTTGTGGCGCGGAAACCTACGAGACTGTGCAAGCGCTAACGGCCCCGAGGAAGCCCGGCGAAGTTGCCTTTGAAAGCATCATGTCCATGCTCCAACAACATTACGATCCACGGCCTTCGGAACTATTCAGCCGAAGCCAATTCCAACGCCGCGACCAACAGCCAGGCGAGTCCATCGCTACCTATGTGGCGGAATTAAAGAAATTAGCCGCCAACTGCAATTTCGGCGTGCTGACACCTCTATCGGTGGCCACAACTAGCGCCGGAGCATCGACCGCTTCAACTAGCGCTGAAGGACGAGCGGCCGCCGCCCCTTTGACGTTGAATCCAACCATGCTGCCACTGGATGTAATGCTGAGAGACCGTTTGGTGTGCGGTGTGCAAGATGAGCGTCTGCAGCAACGGCTTTTCGCAGAGCAAACGCTCACGTTCAAGCAAGCATACGACATGGCAACAAGACTGGAAAGTGCGGTAAAACAGCAGCAGGAGCTTAAAACTCCCAAGACGGAACTGCATAGGGTCACACAACCACAGGCTACGAAACAGACCTCGGATCGGGATCAAACGCAACCGGATCTACGATGTTACCGCTGTCATGGACGGCACAGGCAAGACAGTTGCCCATTCAGCAGGGCAGCGTGCCGTTTCTGTAAAAAAATAGGACACATCGAAAAAGCTTGTCGAAACAAGATGAAGACTGGCACACGTCGCTCAACCCATCAGATGGACTGCGGCGCAGAAGAGGACGCCCTAGAATCACAAAGTGGAGCTTCAGTTAAAAGCTACGGGTTGGACATGCAAGAGCTGAACGCACAAAGTGCAACCGGTTTCGTTCCCAAGTACCTGGTGACTCTCAAGGTCGAGGGAAAGTTACTAGAATTCGAGGTAGACTCAGGAGCAGCATTTACGGTAATCAGTGAGGCCACATACCGGAAGGTGTGGCCGACCAGACCTCCGTGCCTGCGGAAGGAGAACGTCACCCTTCGGACATGGACCGGCGAAGGCTTGAGTGTCCTTGGTTCAGCTGAAGTGCGCGTGAGACATAAGTCCAAGGACTACGTTCTACCGCTGGTTGTAACAAGTGGAACAGGGTGCAACTTGATGGGCAGAAATTGGTTTCCAGCGCTAAAGATCCAGGTCAGCGGGATACACCATCTTTCGCCAGACAAAGAAGTCCAGAAGGTTCTCAGTGCACACAAAGCGGTGTTCAAGTCCGACATCACAGGGTACAACGGCCCACCTGTCCAGTTGGAAATGAAGGAGTCAGCAACGCCAAGATTCCTCAAGGCACGCCAGGTACCTTTCGCCCTGCGTGCTGTCGTGGAATGCGAACTGATGGCATTGCAAAAGCAGGGCATCCTCGAGCAGGTCCAACATTCAACATGGGCCACGCCCGTGGTGGTGGTTAGAAAGACGGATGGTTCGGTGAGGCTCTGCGGGGACTACCGCAGCACGGTGAACAAGACAGCGAAACCGGTGGCTTATCCACTGCCCACACCCACTGAAGCCTTGTCTAACCTCCGGGGTGGAACAGTCTTCTCGACGCTGGACCTTACGCAGGCTTATCAACAGCTACGGGTGACAGACGACACGGCCGAGGTATTGACAATCAACACCATCAAGGGCCTGTATCGAGTGAAGAGACTTCCCTTCGGAGTGGCGGCAGCTCCTGCAATCTTCCAGAAAGTCATGGACACAACATTAGCAGGCATCTCAGGAGTCAGTGCGTACCTAGACGACATCATCATCAGCGGGGAGACTGCGGAAGAACATAACTATCGACTAGATCAAGTACTGACGAGACTAGAAGATGCAGGACTAAGACTAAAGGAAACCAAGTGCCGCTTCGGGGTGAGTGAAGTAAAATTTCTTGGCCACCTCATCAATGCGGACGGCATACATCCCACGCAGGACAAGATTCAGGCCGTTGTACACGCGCCCGAGCCAAGGAACAAGACAGAGCTGCAGTCCTTTCTGGGACTGTTAGCGTTTTATGACAGATTTCTACAGAATCGAGCAACGATTGCGAAAGAGCTCTATCACCTACTGGAACGGAAGACAGAGTGGCGGTGGGAGGAAAACCACCGCGAGGCTTTCCAGAAGTTGAAGGATCTGGTGGTGCAGTATACAGTACTGGCACACTATGACGAAAGAAAGCCACTGCTGTTGTCCTGCGACGCTTCGCCTTACGGTGTGGGCGCCGTACTAGCACAGTTGGACTCCGACGGCCGAGAGGCTCCGATTGCGTTTGCGTCCAGGACACTGGGAACCGCTGAGCGCAACTACTCACAACTGGACCGAGAGGGCCTAGCCATTGTGTATGGAGTCAGCCATTTTCATCAGTATGTCGCAGGGCGAAGCATGACAATCTACACAGATCATCAACCTCTTCTTGGCATCCTAGGAGCTGACAAGCCCGTTCCACAAGTGTTGTCACCGCGGATGACCAGATGGTGCGTAAAATTGGCCGCTTATAAGTATGAGCTGAGGTACAGGCCAGGAAACCGCCATCAGAATGCGGACGCTCTAAGCCGACTTCCCATGTCCACCACGGAGGAGGAGCCAGAAGTACCCGGAGACATCCTGATGTTTGAGGCTTTGACCCGCCCACCGCTATCCGCAGACCAAGTAGCCAGGGAGACAGCACATGACGCCGTCCTGGTAACAGTATACCAGGCAGTACAAGAAGGCACTCTTCATCGGTATCAGTCCCCAGAGTACTCGCCGTACAGAAGTAAAGCGGCAGAGTTGTCGACACACAGAGGATGCGTAAGCTGGGGAACACGGGTCGTGATTCCTAACAACTTGAGAAGAGAGACGATGGCTCTAATTCACTCGGGACATCGCGGAATTGTGGCGATGAAAGCTTGCGCTCGCAGCTACGTTTGGTGGCCCGGGATCGACGCCGACATTGAAGCATGGGTCGCTGCATGTAGCACCTGCCAGATACACCGGAAGTCACCAGCGAAGGAACCTATCCCTGTGTGGAATAGGCCAACCGAGCCGTGGGACACTGTTCACCTGGACTTTGCAGGTCCTGTCGAGGGTCATGTTTTTCTGGTTGTGGTGGACGCGTTCACCAAGTGGCTGGAAGTGCGCGTGGTCCGCAACATGACGTCTGCCGCCATCATTAAAGAATTACGGACCATTTTTGCAACGTTTGGTCTACCAAGGAAGATTGTGTCGGACAATGGCGCGGCTCTAGTTTCCGAGGAGATGAAAACATTTTACCGAAACAACGGGATTATCGCTGTAACTAGTGCACCGTACCATCCCGCGACTAATGGCCAGGCGGAGCGCATGGTACAGGAGCTGAAACTTGCACTCGGGAAGAAGGGAAAGGAAGAGCTGAATTGTGCGCTGGCCAGGTTTTTATTCAAACAGCACACTACCATTCACGTTGCAACGGGAAAAACGCCAGCATGGTTGCTTTATGGCAGGGAACTTCCATCAGCTCTCGAACGATTAAAAACTGTACTTTCTGAAGTGCCAGCCAGCACGGAAAGCGTCACTAAAGCACGGGAACTGAGCGTGGGACAGTCGGTCTGGACTAAGAAGTTTCCACACGGCAAAGGCTGGGTTCCTGGCGTAATCGAACGTCAGATGGGCCTCCGTTCATGGATGGTGAACACAAATGAAGGTTCGGTACGCCGGCATACCAACCACATACGTCAGCGATGTATAGCAGCCAGCACTCAACAAGAAGCGAAGACTCCGTCTCCTGTGTGGGACCTCAAGATTGACCAGAGTCCAACTCCACCACGGGCACCATCTCCCGGCGAAGATACTCCAGCTCGACTAGACGCATCACCCCAGCGAGACAGTAGCAGGCCGGTGGCGTTTCCTCGCGAACCAGCGTCAGCTTCTTCGACGGCAGACGCTGGCCCTTCCACTGGTACCCGGAGGGGCACTCGAGCGCGACGACAACCGCAACGCTACGGGAGCCACGACTAGTTGGAGGGGGTGTTATGTAGCGGCTGGCAAGCTGGCGCCCATCGGCTCGTGACCATCGGCTGCGCTCGCACCGAGCGCTTGAGAGCCGCGGGGCACGAGCAGACAAACGCCAGGCTAGGAACGTTGCGCCAGGCTCAATCGGAGGCTCCATCGGAATAAACCGATTAGGCAACCATCGAAGGTCTACATCTCGTATTTAACAGACTACTAAGGTTACGAACAGACAAACTGGGGGGTGCCCGGGAGGCAGGTGAGTTCTAGGTCGAGACTTGTGCTCGTTATTTGAAAAATGTAATAGACTACAATTACAAATTACCGAGCCTAATAGGTAATGGATTACCGTTACAAATTAGGTTCCCTGAAAATTAATTGATTACTTTATTCCTTACGTTGAAAATTACTTTCACGTTACTTTTTCCGTACGCTTATCCAAAAACAATAGAAACAATTTTGATATATTTCTAAAATGTTCTAGCTACACTACTTTTCATTTCTCAGACGCCCGTTTTATGGTAGTCCTTGTAGAAATAAAATATTCTATTTAAGAAAAAGAGTGTAGGTGCACTCCCTTCATCTGTAAGCTGACAAGGTACCGAAAGCTGCAACCACACCCGCCATCCCGCTAGCTTACGGCCTCCGGAAATGATCCCTGGATTTGCGCAGATAAAGATAGCTGTGCACATGCTCAGTAGCAGCGTCTATCTCCGCTACGAGATTCGGAGCTAAATAAGCGATCTACGGAAGCTTCCTTTTGACTCGCGTGTTTCGCCTGTTATTCACGAGAAAAGAAAAAACTTGGTTCTAACGTTACAATGTAGAGCCAATACCAAATGCAGGAGAGCCAGTTTACCTTGATGTGTTCCCGTAGATTACAGTTTGTTGTTCTTGCTGAACACAATGTGTGTTTTCTATTTGGCAAGAAAAGTATGCACTGAAACTCTAGGTTTCCGTTCTCCTTAATGCCCGGAATTTTGAACAATTCATTAAGGGATGACCATGCAAACGATGGACACTCTATGACCGAAAACTCGACCAGTCAGAGAAAAAGTGGCGGTTACGGGTTATCGATCGTTCATCGGTTCTAACTTTCATACCAATATTTGTGGAGGCCAGGGTGGGAGGACATAGAGAGCGAGAGAAGCGCTGGCCATCGGCCTCACAAAGCTAATAGAACATCAAACCCCTTTTACGCGTTCTCTGTCCTCTCTATCACTGTCAGCACTCCTTAGATGGCCTAACCCCTCCCCCTCCCTTTATGTTGACAGTTGACTGTAAAGTGAGGAGTGGACTCGACCACCATGCCCAGACAAGTAAATCGAAAAAAGTATCGTCCGTACCCTCGAAGACGATGCTCTTAGCCTTGCGCCAGGCGCTTTTCAGTCGTGCCTCAAGGGTGCGCTAGAATACAGTAGCGCACATCAAAGACAAAGATAATTCGACCGCGTCGTGCGAGGCTACAGCGCCTCATACGCGAGTTGTGAACCCACGAATCGAGGGGGTATGGACCCGCGTTTGATGTCTGTGCAGCTGGTGGGAGACGTGGAAGAGTTTGAAAGGGTGAAACGGTGTAAAACACAAAAACAAATAAACACGAAGGGCTTTTTCCTGCCCGAGAGAAGAAGAAAACACGATTAAAGGCGACGGAGAGCTTACTTGGCGTTGTTTTACTTGATCTTTGTCTTTCGTATGTTTGTACATGTCCTGCCCGTTTTTCTAGTGGTTCTAGTGACCGGTCATACAAAAAATCATGTTTAATTTTCGGCTCTTCTCCCCCTTCCTGATATTTTCTATTTCTTGAACATGCTCTCTTTATGCTGCTGAGCGTTCTGTATCGTATTGCTCCAGTTACTGTATTATCCTTATATTTTTAAAAAGTAACGAGTAATCAAAATAATCGGTTGCGAATATTTTGTAACGAAATTACATTACAAATCACTTCCGAGAAAAAGTAACGTGGCAATTACAAAATTACTTGAAAAAATAACTAATTACAAGTAATCCGTTACTCGTAACAGATTACTTCCCAAGTCTGCCTAGGGTTAAGGCTGGCGAGCCGTTGAAGGATGCACCACGACACGCCTTGTGCTGGCCACCCTGGCGCCAAGAAAACGAGGCAAAGAGTAGCAAAACGCTACTTTTAGCTAGGCATCAGAAGGGTTATTGTGTACTACTGCAAGGCGTGCCGGTCGTGCAGTTTGCGGAAGACACCAAAAGGCCGAAGACCGGCTCGCTACCGGGAGTTTGGGCAACTCAACACTCCGCTTGAACGCACTGCTATGGACATTGCTGGCCCGTTGCCTGTCTCCACGGCGGGAAATAAATACATCCTCGTCTTTGTGGACCATCCGACACGGTTCGCGGAGGCATTCCCGATTCCTGACCAAAACGCGGAGACGCTCGCTAGAATGTTCGTCAAGAGGTGTTGTGCTGCGTCACAACCTGCCCGACCAACGCTTGTGTGACCAGGCGGCGCAATTCACCTCGCGGCTGATGAAGGAGGTGTACAGAATAATTTGCGATCGCAAAGTTGCAGACGACCGCATACCACCCAGAGTGCAACGGGGCTGTAGAAAGACTAAACAAAACTGTCATCAAAACGCTCGGGTACTTCGTGGCACACTGACCAACATGATTGGCACCAATGACTCCCGTTCGCGCTGCTCGCTTACAACACCGCAGTCCACAAGGGGACGAGGCAGTCATCTTTCTTCCTACTCTGCGGTAGAGATGCGGTAGTACCCAGCCTGGCCCGCACAGAGCCCAGGGCAAACTACGGTACTCTCGAGAATTACAGAGCCGAGCTTGTGCGGCTTTGTAATTCTCTGACACCAATGGTGTCAGAGACAGTCTATCGTATTTGACAGCGTATCTGACACCAGCATATTTGACAGCGTATCTGACACCGAATGGTGTCAGATACGCTCGCTCAGGCGGCAGCGACAAGAAAAACACGCCACGACAAAGTTAGCGCGGACCCGCAGAATAAAGTAGGCGACCCCGTCTATCTGCAGGTGGCAGAGTACAAACGAGGAACCGCTCGGAAGCTCGCGCCCAAATGATGTGGGCAGTTTCAAATACTAGAGAGGCTTTCCAACAACACCTGTAGGATCCTGAAGGTCCACGGGTGAGAGGAGAATATAGTTCATGTAAAATAGACTAAAGTCGGCGATATTTTTCTGTCTCGACGCCTAAACAACGCCAGGGGTAGGAGGTAGCCGGAATGCAGGCATTCCTCATATCACGTTGGAGGGCCAACAGACGCCGGACCTTGTACAGGTACCTCCAGAGACATCACCGGGTAGCACCTCCATTGGGACATGTATCGGCCCCTCTTTGGGAGCACCAGGCGGGCCGTCGCCGGTTGTGGGGCACGGGTATTCACTCAGAAGTCAGAAGCCGAAGATAGGGTGTCGAGCGCAGATATTACCAACAGCGAGCAAATTCAAGAGTGAATAAAAGCCATTTCTTCAAGGGGTTATGACACGAGAATTAAACGGATATGTATACAGGATGTCACAAAAGAAAATTTGCACGGTCTTTTTTACCGCAAAAATAAACTAGGCATCGCCGAACGCTCATTCTCCACCCAAAGGTAGAGCTAGAGGTCACAACCAGATGCCACAGTTTCAGCCCTATCCGATAACTTAATCAAAAGTTATAAGTGATTTTCTGAAAATTTCAATGGGAAAATGGAGCCCATTTTTGCACGTTTTCGGTTTCTGGTGTTATAGAGCCCCATGTGTTCGAAAACTCCGTCGGCCGCCATTTTCCCATTGAAATTTTTTAGAAAATCACTTATAACTTTTGATTAAGTTATTGGATTGGGCTCAAACTTTGGCATCTGGTTGTGACCTCTAGCGCTACCTTTGGGTGTAGAATGAGCGTTCGGCGATGCCTAGTTTATTTTTGCGGTAAAAAGGACAGTGTAAATTTCCTTTTGTGACACCCTGTATTTCTTAAATGGAATGCTCCTAGGCTACTTAGTATCACCAAGTTTCTCAATTTTCAGAGCTCTTGTAATTGCCAAATTTAATTTACGATGTACAGGGGGAACAGCGCACCCGGAAAACAGTCACTCGAGTCAACATACACAGAAAAGAAAGAGACACTTACGCAGCGCTGACTGACAACTCTCGGTATATTCACACTTTCTCCTCTTCTTCTATTTGTACGGCCAGGGAGGATAACTGGTCTTTTTTTTTTCTTTTCTTTCGGTTTGAAGGTAAATTTAAAGCGAACTAAATTGAAATTTATGAAAGGCTAGGCAGTCTAATTCTTTTTGTGACAAGCTTAAAGACGGAGTACTAACACATCTGCCGTTATGTGTTGCAATGTTCTCTGCCTCGATAATTTCTCTTGTGAGCTGGTTGTGGTGCTCGCCATAACAGCAGATGTGTTAGCTGCTGTTATGGCTGGCGCGGTCGGTGTAGGTCGGTGTGCTGGCGTCGGAACGAACGAGAGGTTTGCGCGCGTATCATATTCGCGGCGTGCGTCGTCTCGTTTTGCTTGTGCCCGGAAGCCCGGAATACAACGATGAGCGAGTGTCCTGACCGACAGAAGGTGATTGAAAAGTTCCTGCAAGGGCCACATGCATTTGGTTACATCATGAAGACGGTTATTTGCATGGCTACCTGAAGTCAGATTATGAGCGGTCTTGGCTGCCGTCAACGAGAGGCAGGGTGTCGAACCGGAACCGAACCGAACCGAAAACCGGAACAGAACCGTTATTTTTAGCCGAACCGGAACTGAACCGAACCGAAATATTTGCCGCCACCTTGTAACTGAACCGGAACCGAACCGAAAAAAATATAACGGTAACCAGTTCAAAACGGTTCAAGTTAATTTCTTTTTTTATCACAAAATGAACAAATGGGAATAAAAAATTGGCGACTGAATTTCTATCTATTGATCATATCGTCATATACAGAATTGCAACGTATGGTAAATTGTGGGTTTTCATGGCGCTTTTGTATTGGCACTATGATTAACCATGTGACACGTTGTCATGTGCCGTCATGCTGTCAATACATATTGTCAAGCAATGTCACGTGACCTCGTGACGTCACGTGACTCACTGCGCCAACTCGATTTAATTTGAGGAAGTCACTAGATGTATTAACCTTGTTGACAGCGTGACGTAACATGACATCACGATTTTGCACTGAGAGTCACGCGACACCGTGACGTAAGCGATTTTCATAACCCCTAGTCGAGTGCTCGGGTTCATAACAATCAGCATCGCCAAACATTCGGGTAACGGCTCATGTTCAATTAAATATGATAATAGCCCAACTCTAACAATATCTGAAGCGCAGCCCAAGCTTTTGCTTTCCAAACCCTATCCGCCTAGGGCATGCCTATGAGGAACACTGACGGTATATAATTAGCGTCAGATCACGTGGCCGCTTGTTCAAATTGCGAGTTGAGGAGGGGATCGACAGCTGTCTCTTTCCTTTTTTTTTCTGCATCTACTATTGCCCGGTGGAGAAAACTAATGGATATTTTCGCAAGCTATCAACGTCAGGGGTTACTTCTTAATAGTGTTGATTGAAAGTACAAAGAAAAGGTTGCAAGACCAATTTTACATCATTGAGGCACCAAAACATTTTTTCGTTGTTGCTGAACTGCATTCGAAAAATGTCCCCAAGAATAGAAGTATTGAAATTACTAAATGCGACTTATTAATGTAACGTTACATAGAACTACATGTGTGAACAGAAGGAATACCTAAAAAAAAAGATTTGAATGATCCTCAGAGGGACAACCGAACGTTGTCAGAAGCTGTAAGTTTCAATAGAGTGTCGTTCTCAAGTTATTGCCCAAGTTTCAACCCCTCTGTATTTTGCTTAAATAAGCTATAAATAAATACTACTCAGAACCACTCCTTAAAGTTAATAACTGATTGAATTTGGCTTTGCTCTTTTTTCTAGGCAATGGCAATCGCCAAAAAATTAGAGAAAATGAGCATCGTTCATCCACTCAACTCGGAGCCAGAAGCGGCCCCGTGGCCTGGTGCCTATCTTATGCCGCCAACGTTAATCATACCCCCGCGCTCTGGTTGCAAAGGAACAAAACGCGGTCTGAGCTCCAGGCATTGTTAGAGTTCAACTATTCTCATCACCGCAGTGGTTGGACACGAGCCACTACCCAAGTGTCCGCCGAGGCATTGATTGTTACGAGCCGACGAACAGTGCTCACGCAGTTCTCCTGTCGAATCCATGAGCCGCGCTCGACTGTCGTCAGGCGGGTGGTTTTGATCCCACAATTACGTCATCAATTTTTGCGAAGGCAAGACTAAAAGAAATATTCTCATTTTATCCTCGCAATTTCACCGCGACAAAGAAGCTTCTGAATCAGTGGCGGCCTGTGGGAGTATACTTTGGTCTGACTAGCACCAGTACGCCTCGGAAAAGTCATGAACATTCCAACCCGACAACGCTTTATGACCCCTTTAAACTTCACGGGGTGCAAAATTAAAGCACTGAAGGGTTGCTGCTAGCAAGTGACAAATAAAATTGTCGAATTAGCAAGGACGAACGAAAGAGGCGATTCCTCAGGAATATACTTTCAACCTTTCCACTTCTGTGAAGAAGGAAGACCAGCGAAGCTGTACTATGGTGGGAATGAAGTAATGGCCGGCCGGAAGTCGGCTAGCCAGAGTGGAAAGGCTGGAGAGGTTGCCACCATTTATGCGCCACGACGGCAACCAGACAACCGGCAAGCCGGTTGTCTGGTTGCCGTCGTCATTACTAGATCCCGGTAGCTGTCCAGACTTTAGTGTCATCATTTGTTTGCTGACGGACACAATACTGGGGAAACTAGCCCTTAACATCTCCGCTGTAAAAAGAAGTGTGTGGGTGTGCGTGCGTGTGTTTGTGGGGGGGGGGGGGAGGGGGGATTAATTTTAAAAACTTGCTGTGTTGTAAAGGTTCCTCTTCAACGCGTCTTTGGCGCGGACCAAAAAGCGTGACCCCGGAAACTACTTTGTGTGCAAAAACACTCTTGCCGAAAAACACGTTTTTGTCGTGCCAGACGCTCGCGCCGTTCCTCACGGCGATGCACTAAGAATAATAATGCGTGCTTTTAAAATACTTGGCTTTCACTAAGCTCGAACCTCCTGCAGCGTGCATTTTGCACCATAAAATTCGATTTTCTCGGCAAGAAGAAATCAGAATGACCACCAGCCTATAGTGTGATGACGTCACGTGCATGCCATGTTAAACAGTTCAGCTTTCTGCTGAATGTGATGTTCGCAACACTAGCAATAGATGTCCTAATTGTAAAGTTGTGGAGTATTTATCGCAGTCTCGCGATGATATATGGCAGCCTAGAGAAATGTTAGAGCGCATGAATATTCAAGCATAGTGTTGTAAAGTGAGGGCCCGAAATAAGTGCAGGTAAAACCGAATATAACATTAGCCTCCCGAGGCAGTATTTCACGAAGTTTCGAGCTCATGCAAGCTGATGAAATGGGATTTATACTAAGATTTTAAGAATCTTTGTCTGTCCTTCGCCCTATTTATGTTAATTTATGAATTTCATTTCGTTCATCTTTAGGCATCTCTTTTTGCAGTAAGGCGTTCTGTAAGGGATTATTTAGAAAAATAACATAATTATCTTTCTCTTTTTTACATTTCATGTAGTCGACTTCCAATCTATCATGTGAGCACAGAGCTCTTTTTGGCGTAGGCTGCAAACCGGTGTTACACACTGCCAATCAGCAAGCAGAAAAACACTTTTACGCAGACTCCACAGCTCGCGTAGTTTCGAGTATCGTCCTTCCGCGTCGGTCTCAAGCGGTTATGTGAACTTTATGTAGTAAAATTTATTGATCGTTCTAAAAATATATTTAATTACTAACTGAATATTTGACAACATAAATAAAGGGCGGACCACCCTAAAGCAATGCCCCCCAAATTATCGGAAAAATGTTTCACCAATCTTTTCCGCTGTTTTTATCCCCGACAGGCACGTTGTAAGTGATATGGGACAGCCTTACACACATTCCTGATTTCGAAGCTAATTTAAATAACTATGTGTTCCTCACATATGTAACTTCTCAAACATATAGAAGTCTGTTATTGCCACTTTTATGTTGTGAACATTACTTTTATGTGTCTGTGGGCTGGACAAAAGCAAAGTAAACAAGGGCGCGCGGCGGAACTATGACGATTACGCACGCAAACTGTCAGAAAGTGTCAAATTAAGTAGCTGCCATGTCGAGTAGAACGTGAAAGACTACTTTGGTTTACTTAACAAAAAAGAATCTTGGAGGACGCTTAAGCTTCGCCTTTAAAAGTAAAACGCGATAGCCTTAACGGGCCTCGTTTGCATCGCATTCTCATTTTCCGCGCAAGCGTGCGTCGCCTGGCCTAGTCAAAATCGTCTGACTCGAAACCGAAGGATTGTAGGTTCCGAATCCCGCCTAAAATTTTTAATTTATGTTTCTTTAAGGCAAAGAAATTACTTCAAAAAGTGAAATCTGTTGGAACATGCGGCGACCTTTAATTCGCAGTACATGTCATGTTTTAATCACTCTCATTCCATGCGTGATGTCACGTTTCACGTGAGCATTGTGAGTTGTTTGAAATTCTTGCGCGAGGGCATGTAGCTGTGACGTCATCACCCTATCGACCAATCAAGATTTTTCAGTTACGCCACCAACATCGGCTTTTCTGCGACATGAGCTCCTTAACGCTATCGCGTTAAAATAATCAATTAGCAAGGGTGATGCTCATTTGCAAATTAAATTGACCGGCATCTTGTCAACAACAAACCTCAACAGCCAGGCTATGCCAGCTTCTCCTGTATAAGAAAATGTTCACTTGCGCAAGCGCTATTTTGGGCCAGATTCGATCTGAGTGCGCAGGTGCGTAGAGACTAGAGTTAACAATTGCGATTGCAACTTGCTGCATGTTTAGTCGCATACATGCGGTGCTGAGTGTAAACAATATTTGGTTAGAACAACAAGCATATTGATTGCCGCTCGCTGTTTCTATAAAAATAGACTGAAAGGAATAATCCTAAGGCTTTTGTGACTTTTTTAAAAGGTCCTTGCTTTTAGCTCAGTTGTGTCGTCATCATATACATGTATATTGTGAAGCGTATTTCTTAAACCATATTTCCTGATATATATGGCCCCAAGGTGCTCATTTCATAATTTTATGTGATGTAATTAATTCCTTGGTTCATGGACACAATCCCGATTTTACTTTTAATACTGCGACACGAAGTTGTACCAATCACGGGTATTTTAGGCGACTTACCACACTTCGCGACAAAATTTTATACCGTGTATATAAATCAGCTTGAACTTTCGAATTTTACTTAAACACGAAGAAAGGACAAGAAAATACAGTATAGTTCTAAGTTTCAAGCTGATCTATTTTCAGGTATGTCCCAACAAGCTCAACTCTTCACTCTTGTACTTAAACATTTTGATTCAGATAAAATATATGTTAATGCTAAACAAAGGGATGTTGATGAACACGACGTTATGTACGTTAATGTAGATTTTCTTCTACTCTTGCGTCAACATTAAAACTGAATTTCATATTTTGGTACCTAAAAACAAAAGTAAATTGCACGGACGATCGAATAAACTATATAGATAATCGTTTTTCGGCGTAAATAGTTTACATGGCCAGAACAACGCGGGAAATATATTCTCAATTTAGCGGTTGAAACCGGTTCGAACCGGTTTGAACCGTTTTTTGCTCCTTGGAACTGAACCGGAACCGAATCGAAATCCGTGAACCCGAACCGGAACCGAACCGATAAAAATTTCGGTTCGACACTCTGACGAGAGGTATGCTGTGCGGACATCAAGAGGCCTGAACAAGTCTCCTAAATGTGAGGATGTGTTCATTGCTTCTTAATGTTTCGCTCTGCGCGTTGATTTAGCATTGAAAAACGCGGTAGTAATTTCAACCCGGGACTCAACCCGGCAAAACGATTTGTTTTCAGTTACGGTGAAGATCGGGTTATCATTGTTCTGGTTACCGGTTTAGAGTTCCCCTGGCACCGATTTATTTTAGTTTGAGTGGAGTATTTCACCCAAACCGAAGTCAATAAGGCCGGGATATGACCCGATCTTCAGAAAGTTTGAACAAAATTGATTGCATAGTATTGCGATAAACGTAATTGGAACTGAACTGTTATTTTTTCGTTTTCAAGTCATACAATACAACCACGCGTGCAAGATCACCATGACAAAAAAATTGAAAAAGCCTGCCCTTGTGCTTTTTACATAATTGCTTTGAATTAAAGGCAAAGCTGCGCTTGGGCGTTTATTTCCTAATGTAATTTTGAACACGAAAAAAAAACGAGTCGTGCGCAACACGCTGTACTTCGTCACTGTCTTGTGACACGGCCGTGTGTGCCATCCGTGGTCCTGCTCGAAGCACTGGATGTGTAAATTAGACGTCTAGAACAAGGCATAGGCCTGATGTTGAACTCTGTATATGAGAAGCTGAAGCGTCAGCGTCGAGTTTTTTGGCGTATTATATTAAAATCTTAAGGCCCAACCAAACTGTAACAGGTTAGTTTTTTGGTGCTGCTTGTAAGTTGTTACTTCTTAAAACCACACAAAAACGCCTGGGTAATTATGAATAACGATACTAATAATTATTATTCTGGCTGAGGAGAGCCAGAATTTCTTTCCAGAGCCAGCGCATCTCTTTGGTGCCATTAAACAAAAAGTAAAACTAGATTTGATATTGCCCTGTGCCTGCATTAAACTAGGCGTCGTCATTAAATCGTCTTTATTGTTTGTTTTCAACCAATGTCGTCTTCTCCATGATCCACTCCGGATGTCGTATCTCTCTGGACAATGTATCCCCCCCCCCCCCAAATCCTCAGTTTTGCTGGGACCTCTTTTACCCCCTCTCCCACCTGTGGCGTTGAACTATGGAAGCATGCCACTGTTGTTTTTGTATACTTACCAAAGCCGCATGATGTTACAGTCGACCTGTGTGTCTTTTAACATGTATGTAAAAACACACAGAAATAAATATTATTTACTTCGTTTACAGGATTCAAGCACCACTGACTGGCCGAAAGAGGTGTACGAGAAAAAGCTAATGAACCTCCAAGGCACAAAGAAGAAGAGGGTCCACGAGACGTTTCCCCTTTGCGTGGAATGGCTAAGTAGTATACCATACTAGCGTCTTTGGTGCACCATACATCGGATCGCATGTTTTGAATATATAATGGGCAAAAACTAGGCAGATCAACATACTGTTTCTAGTTCCACAATACTAAAAGTACACGTTAGAGACTTTAATTTAGAATTACTAGCTGATAAATGCTAAGTTTAGTCGATAGCCTTCCCGTAATATTTCCTGTACACTCTTAGAAATAGGGGGTGTAAAGGGGTAAACCCCTTGTTCAATATGTAACACCCGAAAACAACAATTCGACGTTCAGTCTACAGACATCGACCAGACGATACCAAATTTAAGGAGCGGCTTGATAACTAGTCGACCGATACAACTTATTAAAATAGCTAATGTACGTATTCAAAGCTAATGTATGACAATCAAGGCTTTTGCGGCCCCGCTACAAAACCCGTGTTTTTTCTTCTTTTTCTTGTCTTTGAAACTCATATTAGCTATTTAGTACACTATATCTAGGGTTCGGAGTTTTCGGTTTAAACAGATAAAAACCGATAAAAGTATGCCGAATCCAGTTTCGGAAATTCGGTTTAAACCGGAAAAGGTCAGGTTATAGGTTCGGCGTTTTTGGTTTAAACCAATAAAAACCGATAAAGCACATCTAATCCGTTTTCTAAAATTCGGTTTGAACTGAAAAAGGTCAGTGTTTTAGGGCCGCGTCGAGGTGGGTAGGAGAGAGAGGGGAGAAAGAAAGGGCTTTGCAAGGTTCGACATTGTGTGACGTCTTCGTGATTTCCCTCTTCCAAGGTTCAACATACAACAGAAGAGGTCTTGGATTGGCCTTCGCTGGACATCTGTGTCCTTTCTGTAATCGGGCTGAGGTCCGGTCCTAAAAAAAAGTTTGGATGTGGGCTAGTATGAGGTTTTCGCTTCATGCACTTCAGAGGACATCGAGGAAAGCCGTTAATACCTTTCTTAACACCCTCTCTCAAACTTCCCTGTGATTCAAAACATGAATACAATGAATTTTTTTGTTTGCCATTCCGCTGGTTTTGTACGGTCATCACATCGGACGGTCACGTCGTCAGAATGGGAATGAAAAAGAAGCGCGCTGAAGATTATGCCCGCGAATTCCGCGATTTTGATGTGTGTCCTGACGGAAGTTGCAGCGAAGATCACGTATGTGTATGTGCCGTTATTCTTTGAGTGATCACAAATATCACAGCTACAAGGATCATCTGATCCGGTGTCCGATGGTGTTTCTTTCATATTCACCGAAAAAAACCGGTAAACATTTTTGGGAATAAATATACACCGAAAAAAAACGAAAATTGAATTTTAAGATAAACACCGAAAAAAGTACGCCAAATTTTGAAACAAATAAAAACCGAAAACGCGGAACCCTAACTATATCCAACAGCTATCAAGCCGCTCGTAAAAATAGTTGGTGTCGCCGGCTCGACGTGAGTGGACTGAACGTTCAAATGTAGTTTTGGGGTGTTACATATGGGACAAGGGGCGTACCCCTACACATTCCCTATTTCTAAGAGTGTAGCCTGTACTATTAATGCACTAAATGTAGTGGCGCGAAGTAGCTGGTGAAAATTAACATAATATCAACCCCGAGACTGCGGGTAAAAGCAACGTGTACATTAATAGGTCTCGTTAATCTTTCTCCTTTCCAGTTTCACGGCTCCCAGGACTTTCATTAGACCTCAATATGTAAAACAGTATATAGTTTGGCATCTAAAGATTTTGTTCTAGTCCTCGTCGGGACCATAACATGTTCCAAAAATTTAGGTACGTCAGAAAAGAGAGGAAGTTTGTTCCCTATCATATTGTTGACTTTAGCACATCTGAAGTCAATCTAGAAATCAGCTATCAGCACTGGCTTACGCCTCCAAGACTACATGGCGAAAGGAAGAACTGATAAGTGTATAAAACAATTGTGGAGATATGTGGTTTTTACATACTTGCAAGTGCAAGTCCGTGCACATTTTAACTTTAAAAAATCAGTTTTTTTGTCATGTAGGGCAATCTTTAAAGTTATAGCTAGTGGGGATAAGTTTGGAGCTAAGTTGTCTTATATATTACAAATTATCATTAAAAATCGAGATAAGGACTCACCGGTGAAATGACAAATTATTATATTCCATAGACATATTTCGGTGTATTTTCACATTTACCTTGCACTAGACACACAGTTGTAAATGTCTTGTTATTGGACAAAATTGCAATCCTATAAAACAAGTTACAGTGAAGGTCACTGATTTCAAGGACTCCTTGTTTTCATCCACTTCTGACTCGAGCGCAGATAGCATGCACTGGCCTTGGAGCTTTCCTAAAATGTTATCAGGGCAATCCGAAAAACAGCATAGGTGGTGCTTTGGAAATATACTGAAATTATTTTTTTCAGGATAGATGGAAATGGGTATAAAACAACCTGCTCTCAAGATTTTCCAAGTTACGGATCTCGTAATAGTCCGCTAAGTACTGCTTCCCAAGATAAGTTTTTCTAATGATGGGTAGTACTATAGAAGTTGTGTATTATTTGAGATCTACGGAACTAATATTATTTTGTGAGATTTACGGGATTCAGGGTAGACCAGTGGACCAAGAGTTGCTAAACAGACATTTCAATTGTGAAGAAATCACTTGTACACATGAAAGAATTGCTTTTATAAAAGTCATCATTTATAAGCTTAATCAAATAAATTGCTCAACAAATTTAGTTTAGGAAATAAGTCGGATACCCCGAAAAAGCGTTATTTTAAAACTTATATGTAGTATTTCATAACAGAAATAGCATTAAAGCGATTAGAAATGTATCAACACATGGTCACCAATATGTATGTGGGTAAATGACGAGGCATCTAATAGAATGAACTACAGTGTGGAATTAATCAGGGTCTATTTTATGACCACTGATATTTTTGAAGATGTTAATATTGTAGCAACGACATAACTTTCGGCTACAAAGTAAATTAAGGTAATAGGCTATAAGGTAAATTACAAGGTAAGGTAATAGACTACAAGGTAAATTACATTAGATATATGAAAGCATGCTTAGAGTACAAAATTACATTATGTTTTGCTAAAAATACCTTATGTCATTCGTGTGATAAATAATTGTTTTGTAGAAGTACGTATGCGCAATAAATCTTAGGTTTGGCATTTGGAAAACAGGATAAATTAAATATCAGAGAAAAACAATTTTCAAATTTAAGATGCTCAAAGAAACCCTGACACCCAACCCTTTTAGCTACCCAAGCATGCCACATTTCTCTAGAATAAGGGAGATTTATTTTAATATCCAGAATTCAGAATAGTTATTAAGACGTTGGCAAATGGAAGCGATGCCGAGCCTAAGATTCTAATTTTCTCGAGGTATCTAAAATTATGCACCTTACTTGTAATGTGGGTGTGCAGATCAAGCAGGTAATTAGGTTTTTTGTGTCAGCCTTTTTTGTATTTTGTTGAGCGTAGCCTCAACTAAGGACCTCTTCTAGAGTCCATCAACATTTTACTGCAGTTCAAGTTAGGACCTCTTCTAGAGTCCATCAACATTTTACTGCAGTTCAACACATTGAGTTATCCCGCAGTAAAAGCATATTGTTGGGTGAAGTCCCTATTCTTAACCTTCACTAGCTTACTTGCTAAGGTGCCCCGAAAACTGCAACATTTAGAAAAACTTAACATGAAGGAGGGGTTAAAAGCCTATCAGCCAGGCTTGGCTGAAGGTCGTTGCGATTGTTAATTTAAAAGGGTTTGAGCGTGGCTAAATCGTCCAGAACTGGCAACCATTCCACATCAATATTTATCTTTTTGTAACATTCTCTCAACCATTTTATAGTTTCAATGAAGTACTCTCGAGGGTTGCGTGCGTCAACATCAGCATGCCGCACCGCCATTCTACTCTTCCATATGCCATGGAGCCCCAGGAGCATGATTATGTCGTAGGGCACAGGTTCACGCTCTATTGTTAAGAACCGGATTCCTTGAGGTGACAGCGGGAGCTCTTTCTTTATGGTGCGCTGAAGCACGTCCCAGAAAAGAAGAGCATCCCAGCAGCCCAAAAGACATGCTCAATGCTCTCCGGTTGTTTGCACAAAATACAATCAACCGACCAGTAGAGGTTCATGCCTTTCGCATCCAGAAAAGTCTTTACTGGCAACGTTTCGCTGTGTAATTTAAAAAGAAAGTTTTGACCGCTGCTGGTACCATAGCGTTCTTGACTCGCT
The DNA here is from genome assembly GCA_037355805.1 of Ixodes ricinus. NCBI lineage: Eukaryota > Metazoa > Arthropoda > Arachnida > Ixodida > Ixodidae > Ixodes > Ixodes ricinus. The sequence continues at coordinate 55,120 of JAZHYW010025135.1, read as the reverse complement.
GTAACACATCATCTCCCGGGGCCCCAGGGCCTATGGACCTATACCTGGGCATGGGCAGCAACGTAGCCACTAGGTCACGCGTCAAATTTTTGCGTGATACACGAGACAAATAGTTCATAGAAAAACGAACGAACAGAAAACGGCAGGCAGATACAACTTCACGCAAAAAACCCGACAGCGGTCCGCACCGTGCCCGGCAGGACGAAACAACAAATCCCGGTAAAACGTCAAACAGCCTTGTCTGAATAACGGTTCGAAGAAAGGGATCACGCTGGTCACGGATAAACATAAAGCGTGAGACGAGTTGTCGAACAAATACGTGGCACAGACCGACTCCCCCCGCTTTGGGCTTAAAGAAAAGGTTGGTACGGCAAGTTCGCTCCCATTGGGACGCCCAAATAAACACTGCTAATACACGGTGAATCCGCTGAATGTTGATTCTTGAACACTGCAGCACTTGGAGGACATACCACAGTTTGGACAGAAGAAACACATTGCACACAGTCGCTCTCGCGAAAATGGATAAATCTTTCCGTACCCACCTCTCGGCAGTGGCCTTAAGTTTAGCTATTTCTTCTCGCCAGTAATCTGTGGGCTCACGGTAATGTTCCAGAGGAACACCTAGGTACTTTGAAGGCGTCCGTGACCATTGAACGTTCCCAAAAACAGCTGGAGCAATTGTCCACTCACCGTGCCATAACCCTACGCACTTTGACCAATTAACCGCGCAGGCAGTGACCTCACAAAACCTTTTGGTCAATTCAACAGCTTCTGAAACACTTTGAGGGTCCGAACAAAAAATGGCAACGTCGTCTGCGTATGCCAATATTTTAATGTCACATTCCTGTAGTGTAAAACCCCTAATATTTTGAGATTGAATGACACAGCGGCAAAAGGGCTCTAGGTAGATTGCGAAAAGCAAGGGTGATAAGGGACATCCCTGCCGCACTGAAGAGCGGACGTTAATCCCCGCACTAACTGTTTTATTAATTACTAGTTTAGTTTTGCAGTTTACATATGCCATCCTTACCCCCTCAAGCAGCACAGATCCAACTCCCACATGTTGTAAAATAGACAACAGAACCTCGTGACACACCCGATCAAATGCTTTTTCAAGATCTAACTGAAGTATAGCTACTTTACGATATTCCGCGTCACAGACCTCTAGAACACTTCGAGTAGTGTGTATGTTTGTGCCAATACTACGACCCTTTATCCCACAGGTTTGGTGCGGCCCTACTATTTTCCATATAACACGCTGCAATCTACTGGCGAAAACCTTCATTAGCACTTTATAGTCAACGTTGGCCAGGGTAATCGGTCTGTAATTACTAGTACTACGAAGCTTAGTGGCGTCATTACATTTGGGTATCAAGACTGTGTGCGTGCACAAGAAGGAAAGTGGTAATTCTTTCTTTTGATAGGACTGAGAAAAAACCCTATACAGAACCGGTGCAATTCGCGGCTTAAACTTCTTATAGAAGGCCGTGCTCAAACCATCCGGTCCCGGTGACTTGCCTACGCTTAGGTCATCTATCGCTTTCTCGACCTCTGATAGTCTAATCGGATCTTCTAAAAACGTCGTGGTATCGCTATCTAGCTTCGGCTGACTTGGCAAAAATTCCGTATCAAGCCCCTTTTCTTTTGGTATTTTCCTTTCAAACAAATGTGTATAATACTCAACAAAAGCATGCTGAATACTGTCCTGATCTCGGGTTAATGCGCCTCTGTACTCTATTTCTTCGATCCAGTTCCCGCTAGCATACTTTTTTTCCAACGCAAGTGCCCTCTTTGTGGGCGTTTCCCCAACAGTCAAGCTCGTCGCACGGGCTCGAACGATTGCTCCTTTATATCTTTCTTCGTCTATTTTCTCAAGCTTAGCCTTAATAGTGCTTATGTCGTCTTTGAAGACTCCTGGCGTTCTCTCCTCCTCTACATAAAGCCTTTGTAAATCCTGTCGGAGGCCGTTCTCTACCCTTCGCTCTTCCCGCTTTATGTTAGTTGCTCGTTCAATCGCATCAATCTTAACCTGCTGTTTAAATAGTTCCCACTCCTCACATATGTTATTTTCCGAAACGCCTTCTAGTCTGCCTAGCTTACTTTCGATTTTCCCTATCAATTCTTGGTCCTCGAGAAGCTTTGTGTTTAACTTCCACAACTCCCATGAAAAGCTAGTTTGTTTCTTACGCTGACCCAAGGTAAAACTCACCAAACTGTGATCGCTGAACGAGACATGACTGACCGCGAAGTCGTTACACTGGGGTACTAAATCCGCTGAAACATATACCCTATCAAGCCTGGCATGACCTCTGCCTTGGCGGTGCGTGTAAAGGACCCGATTTCCCGGTGTTATGCAGGGTGCCAGGTCTTCGAGCCCCTTATTTTGAATCAACTGATTTAAAATTTCACTTGACCTATCGCTATTTCGTCTTTGATTTGTCCGGTCTTCTGGCATACAGACACAATTAAAGTCTCCCAGCAGTATCGTAACACTACACCACTCCACTTTTTTTCTTTATTTCGTACATAAAAACAGACTACCCGGGTCCTTTGGGCAGCCGTTGATTAAAAATCTTTCATGCGAGACAGTTTGTCTAATACAGGTGCCCATTCGGGCGCATCATTCCCATTCATATCGTATACACTCTTCACTTGGGTCACGAGATCAGTGAAACACATGGGTGCAGTTTTCGGGTTGGGCTCAGCATGGCGTACCATCATTCGTGATTTCCAAAGACCGAACAGGGCCAAAACCATTATCATATCATAGGGAACGCCGTCATTCGCGTCTACAGGCAGAAAACGAATGGACTGCGCAGTTATACACAATTCTTTTTTCAAAGTGCGTTGAAGCACATCCCACATAAAGACCGCATCCCAACAATCAATGAACACATGCTCAATTGTTTCTGGTTGTTTGCATAGCAGGCAATTAACACCCCATGGCACCGTTATACCCCTTTCTCCCATCCACACTTTAACAGGTAATGTGGCGCTGTGCAGTCGAAAAAAGAAAGATTTAGCAGCAGGGGGTATGGCCATCTTTTTTACGCGGACTAGGACATCCTGACCTTGCCCATCCGCATACACTGTCCGATACAGCGGTGCAGGAAAAAGACTCTCAATGAGATCACGCGACAGTTTTTTGCGGGTTACTGTAGACAGGTATTCAAGCGAGTACCGCACCGTCAAAAATTCAAACGCGCTCACAACTTCTTTAACAAAGCCAGCCATTTTTGCAGGGGGACCAATTTGCGAAGAGACAATGAAGGTTGGCAAACGCGCCGCCAGTCTTGTCTGTAACATGACCTGAAGAAATGGGTTTTTCTGGTCCCTCAAATACAGAAAACGTGAGACAATCTGTCGAATAAAAAGGTGCGCCAGCCCTAGTCCACCTTGTGAGACTCGTCGAAAAAGATTGTCTCGACGCATTGGTTCCGCCACACTTTTCCAGATGAACACTGCGAAGACCCTGTGCATTTTTTGAATACTGGTTCGAGCGCAATGTAATACTTGAAGCACATACCACAGCTTCGCGACCAAAAACACATTACAGACCGTGGCTCTTGTAAAGATTGACATATCGCGATTGCACCACTTTTCTGCTCGTTCTCTTAAATCGCCTGCCACCTGTGTCCAATATTCATTACTGTTTTGCATGTGCTCGAGCGGTGCACCGAGGTATTTACCGGGCGCGGATCTCCATTGTATTCCTTCGAAAATTGACGGCGTTGTGGCCCATTCACCATGCCATACACCAGAACATTTGTTTCTATTTACTACAGCACCTATTGAGTCACAAAAATTGTTACACAACTCTAAGGCATTTGTGACACTTTCCTTGTCGCTACAAAAGACAGCCACGTCATCCGCGTAAGCTAGAACTTTTATTTCCACGTCACCCATATAGAAACCTCGTACTCGCTTAGACCGAATAATGCTCAAACACAAGGGCTCTAAATAAAGAGCGAACAAGAGTGGGGACAGTGGGCATCCCTGCCGCACGGAAGAAAGAACGCTTATTTTACGAGTCAACGAATTGTTTATCACTAACCGCGTTGTGCAACCATTATATGCCATTTTAACCCCTTCTAGAATAAGCTTTCCAACATTAGCTCGGATTAGAATCTCCCAAAGTACTTTATGACATACCCGATCAAAGGCTTTTTCTAAATCGATCTGAACCATCCCAACCGGATTCCCCTCATTAGACGAACATTCTAAAATAGTCCGCGCAATATGGATATTAGTCTGAATCGATCTGCCTCTGATGCCGCATGTTTGGTGCTCTCCAACCAAGTCGGTGATAACACTTTGCAGCCTTCTGGCTAAAAGCCTTGCAAAAATTTTATAATCCACGTTGCTCAGAGCAATGGGTCGGTACCCACTGACACGCTGTCGGCTAACCTCGTCATTCGATTTGGGAATGAGTACTGTATGCGACTGTAAAAAAGAGGGGGCAACACTTCAAGCTCGTAGGCTTCGCGTATAACATCAAGGAAAACGGGGGAAAGTTCTTCTTTAAACTTCTGATAAAACTCGGCACAAAGGCCGTCTGGACCAGGAGTTTTGTGGGCCGCCAAACCGTCAATCGCGTGTTCTATTTCAGCCAGCGTAAAAGGTTGTTCCATAGTTTCCTTACTGTCTTCCGTTAGGTCGGGTATTATCTGAATTAGATTCCTGATGGCTGGCACATCCTCAGGCATTTCCCGACCCCCAAATAACCTCTCGTAGCATTCAATGAAAGAACGTTCAATAACGTCTTTATCATGGCTGAGAATACCGTCGTGCTCAATGGCTGATATTTCTTTCGACAAAGCAAATTTCTTTTCATCCGCTAAGGCTCTCGAAGTAGGCTGTTCACCCAAAAGAAACTTGTCAGCCCTTGCGCGCACTACCGCACCTCGATAACGTTCGCGTTGATACTCGTCTAGCTTTGCTTTTATCTCTTTGATTTCTGTCGCGTTTATACCCGGGTTATCGCATTCGGCTTTCAGCAGGTCAAGCAAATATTGCTGCATCACTCTTTCCTCCTTCCTTGCGTTAAACTTTAAAACGGACGACCTTTCTATCGCCAGTTCCTTAACTTCTTGTTTGAAAAATTCCCACCTTTCCATGCAGCTTATATCATTGTTACCACACAATTCATCTAAAACTCTTTTCACGCCCGAGACAAAAATTTCATCCTTCAACAAACTAACATTCATTTTCCAAAGTTCCCAATTGAACCTACGCGATGGTTTCCCTCCCGTTCCCAATGTCACTGCTACAAGACAGTGGTCGCTAAAGAAAAGTGGTTTCACATCGTATCCTGATATGCTGACAGTCAACTCAGCAGAAACATAAATCCGATCCAAACGTGCATGCGAAGACAATTGAAAATGAGTAAACTTAAATTCATTTCTCGGGGCCGCCAACTTTGCAACATCTTCCAAATTATATTCGTTTAAAATTTCACTCAACACTGCGGCGCTTCGGTCAGAATTTGGTTTAAAGGGCACCCTGTCTTCGGCACTACATACACAATTAAAATCGCCCATCAGAACAGTTACTTTGTTACACTGCAAATACTGTTCTAAATGTTGAAAAAAAGCTATCCTTTCATTTATTTTGTTGGGCGCATACACACATATCACTCGCATATGTTGATTCCTCAGCGCAAAGTCGCAAACAATGAGGCGACCTAGTTCGTCAATGACGATGTGCAAATCACGCGGATCAGATGCTGTTTTAAGAAATAAAAGCACCCAGCAGACATACCTACGCACGACTTACACAAACCTGAGGCCCTAATCTGGACGCTTGGCGAAAAAGTCGGCGAGAAATCTGGCGGCCGTGATTGGCCAACTCCGCACTTGACCTTGGCGCCTGCCAATCACAGCCGCTGGATTTCTCGCCTTCTCTTTCGCCAAGTGTCCAGATTAGGACTCTGGTAGTGCTTAAGGAATGGTTGCAGTGCCTGCTCAATTTGCTCGTCATTGGCCATCTTAGTTTCCTGTAGGGCGAATCTGTCAATGTCCTCATCGCTTAGTAACCTTTGCAGCTGATATTGCTTTTAGAGGCGAAGCTCCTTAGCGTCTAGCCTTGTCCGTCCGTCCGTCCGTCCGTCTGGACGTGCGTCCGCGCTATCATAAAAAGAAAAAAATGTGTGCGCAGTCGACAGGATTCAAACCTGTGCGGGGAGACCCTAATGGATTTCTAGTCCGTCGCCTTAACCACTCGGCCACGACTGCGGGACGAGTAGGGGGCTCTGAGATGTGGTAGTATTTCAAGAGCTGGGGTTTCTGTCATTGATGAAACGTTGCATGTAGCCGCTCAACGTCTATACAGGAGAGGGCGCTGCGGTCAAATGCGTATATAATCGAGTTAAACTTTGCATGGATTGGCTCAACGTTTAAAACCGAGAGGGCGCTCCGGTCAAATGCTTAAATGCGTATATAACCACGTTCCATACCACACATTCTCTTTCTGACATGGACCGTTGACTTAAGCAGTGGAGATGCAGTTCCCACGGCTTCTAGCGGATCGAAGCTGATCCGCTAGAAGAACCACTGGCTCTGCATTTCACCGACCATAAAGCAATAATAATGAAGTCGAAACGCAACCCGGAACTCAGCACTACCTATGAGCAATAAAAAAATCAGCACCATCAGCACTACCTATGAACAATAAAATCAGTATCAACAGCACCACCAGAGCTTCGCCCCAATCAACATCATTCACCACGCTGGAGATGCGGTCATTTTCCCTTGCATTTAGGCCTCGGACATTTAAGGTCGCAAACCGAATAGGTTGAGGAGGACTAAACATGTTATTTGTACTGAACTTGCCCTGAATTAATACAAGGAAGTCCTCCTTAATTAAATCAAAGACAAAAACCTCGCACTCACTGTCATCCACTCTCGCTACGGGCCCTCACTGCGAGTTTTTACGCCCGCAGTCACCCTGTGGTACACTGTGGCTTGACCACGGTGGACTCTTTGTGGGACCCTGTACAATCCATGGAGGCCCACTGCCGTTCTCACCATCAGATGAGGCCAGAAATGGGTCTTGGTCAAGTGGGTGTTTAAGGTTGGCGTCCGAGTCCATGTCGATATCGCCTTTGGCCGCACTGTCATCCCCTGGCCCGTCGTCGTCGGCACTCCCTGTAGTCTTTCCTGAGGCTCCGCTCGACGCATTCTTGTCTTCGGGTGACGTCGCGTGGTTTCCATCCCTTCTTTTCTGGGTCTTGCCAGTTTCGCCACGTCGCACTGGGGTCGCTCTGAGTCCGAGTTGCTCCCACCAAGCGTGGTCCGATTGTGCGTTCCCTCGTCCTGCTAGTCTGTCGGCGTTGAGCCTGTAGCCGCTTCTTCGGCTTCAGCTGCGTCCATCATCATGTCATCATCCGTACGGCGTGCTCCGGCAATTGAGGCGTAAGTTTTCGGGCAGTCCTCGCTTTCGTGGCCGAAACGATGACAGTCCCAACAGCGTGGAACGCGGAAGTCACGTCTGATATGTCCTGTTCGCCGAGACACCGCAAACAGAGGGCGCCCTTCCAGGCACAACCACTAGCACATTGCAGCCTTCAAGGCGTAGTCCATGAGGGAGCTTGTCCACCGTTGTACCTTCCTTAAGCCTCGTGCGGACCAGCCTCGTGTTAGATTCGACGTTCTCGAGTCCCTTTTCACGAAATAGCTCCCTGAGTGATATCAGCCACTTTGCCATAGTGCTCAACTTCTTTACGCACCTGGTAATTCGGCACGTCGTAGGGAACCCAGTGGAGCTTGAGTTTGACCTCAGTGTTCGCTGGATCAATCACGAGACAACGCCCACCTTTGATGGACAGTTATTTCGCGGCTACAAGCTTTTGTTTCGCAGCGAGGGAGTGCAGTCGAAGCATCCAAACATGATTCATTTGGTACGCACCGGCCGATGCCAAGTCTTTCAAAACGTCCAGTCGTTGCAGCTCTTCTCTGAAGTCTTGTATCTTATACGGTCTTCTTTTCACATCGCAGTGCAAAAGCACCGCATTAGTTGCGATGTATCCTGTCGGCAGGGGAGGCAGCGTGACTTTGTAGTCTTCATCAGAAACTGACACGAGTCATACCACGGCCAGATGCGGCCGCTGATATCGCTCCATCGGAGCTGGCCATCGCACGTCCGCTCTCGGACGAAGCCGGAAGTCGAGTCACTACGCCACTCCACCTTGGCTTTCTGGCGTTTCCTATCTGTCTTATTAATGCACAAGAAACGAAATGTGTCCAATCGGAGGTGTTCTGGAAACACACGCCGCCGCGTGGAACGCGGTACGACGCTTGGCGTCACGTGGTACGTGCTCGTTTGTGCTCCAGAAATCCTCCCACTGTTTGTCTCGTCACGTGTACATGTAGTAGTCTTCTTTGTTTATGAGCTTTTAGAGACACGGTATCATCATCATCTGCGAGAATCAAGAGCCACGTTATTGAATATACAACACGGGCACTTCACATCATCGTAGTCAGTGCTTCATAGCTGGGGGACACCTAGTCAAGCGCTAGTTCCTTTCTCGTAAAAATATTAATATCCAGTTTAGAAAAAAAAAAAAAAAAAAACAAGGAGTCGCCTAGAAAAAATTTATTCGAATACTTTGTACTCGATTAAAGGAAGAAATTCCCTAAACTACCAAGACCATTAACTTACCAAAAAGTGATCGCTACGCTTTATTCAGTTCAGTAAAATATAAATAACTAAAAGTAATGAACGTGCGTGCAACGCATTTAGTACAAAACTTTGGTTCGGGCACTTTTTTTATTAACTTCCTCTCTAACCTTCCCTATCGCTTTTTTATATTAAAAAAATATATGAGATTCAAATTCTATGCTTTAAGTCTTCGAGACAAAATAACCGGGTAATATTTTTAATCAAAACAGAACCGATTTTTAAAGAGCGTATTACTTCTACGTGAATCCCGTCTTCACAATATGTTCCTTGAGCTCAGAGGACATCTCGAAGGGTGAACAACCGTCATGAGTCTGTTAAATACTTAACTAAAACTTGTCAATTAACTTTTTAAGTAAAAAAACAACATGATTTTAATAAAAATAAATTCGAGCGTCATTTAAAACTGATACATCCGTAATTTTCAGAAAGACGTCGAGCGCGTGAAAAGCGCAGTGGTGCGCATTTACACGCTCGACGTATTGTTAACTCATAGCGTGCGCGTTTTTGTGTCTTTTTAGGAGACGGTGTTTACCTTGGCTCTGAAAAAGGTCAAACCCGAGCAAACTGCAGAGAAGCATTGTTAATGGAATGCCTCTCTTCACTCCTCGTCTCAAAACGAGCGTCTTGTTTTGAAACTTGCACAGCTTAAGGTTTATTTTATTGTGGGTTTTGGAATACCGACTACATGTGTGCTTCAGAAGAAGTTCCTAAAACACAACCGTACACTCGAGGCCGCAAGATTCACCGCAGTCCTTTTCGACGCGTTTAGTTTCATGAATGAGATCTGAGTATAACCAAACAAAGTAAAGAAACCTAAATTGTCTCGTATATTAGTTTGCATACTCCCCCTTTAGCTTTCCTAAATGCAAAAGCTTGAAAATGGCAATGCGTGATTATATCTTTAATTGCACTTAAAATAATACTATTTCAAGCTTAATTTTTCTCGTTTGTGAAAATTTACCGAACTACTTGCACGTAAAAGCGAAATACAATTTATCACGCGGTAACACTGACGAGTTGGCGACTAACCACTGAAACAGATTCACTTAGGTGCTGAGATAAAGCACTCAGAGACGGGGCAGTATTTGAAATGCTAGTATTGAAAATACGTATTTTAGCATTTCAATTTTTTGTATTGAACTAGAAAAAGTTCATGTGAAATATAAAAAAAGCCTTAAAATTCAAAAACAAAAAAAAATTAACAAAATTGTGCGAATTTATTTTTATTTGCAACTCTCATTTACGAACATACCATTCGAATAAAATCTTTCAAAAATTCAGTCTATCCATCTCAATTACTATCAGTGTATAAGTGTATGACATACATGCCACACTAATTAAAGTTTTCTGGTGGCTCATAAAGAAAGCGGTTGAAGATGCACCCAAGGAAGCGTCTAACAGCTACAAGCCTGCACATTCTGGATGTTTGAGTATTCTGCGCCCAGATTCAAGGTAAGCGCTAAAAGAAGTATCACGGGTTCATTCAGTCCGGTTTTATATTAGAGTTATACTTTATGGTTTAAATGGCTTTATGGTTTATGGATGGCTTTATGGTTTAGCGCCATCCCTTCTACAATAAAGAATATCATCATCATCATATTAGGTTCATTTTCCTTAAGTTGTAAATACACTTATAGAAATACTTGGAGCCACAAGTAGCTGAGGAACTATCGCAATAAAACACACTTTGAGACTCGATTTCAATTGATCAAGACATAAGCTTTAAAGAGGAAGGCTAACATCAAAATTTCAAATAATATTTGAACTCTTTGCCTCCGTCGTGTTTTCTTGTCGCCACGCCAAGCCAAATCTTTTTCTCTTATGTCACTTGTTTTAGCCAATCAAAAACGAGATGCGTTTCACAAGTAAATAGGCGACCTTCTTCCATTGATGTAATGATATCCGTGAAGATGTTACGTAACAGTAAAGTATAATCCTGTAAATGAACTCTCCGCCAGTGATATCGGGGATCTTGCTAGATCCAATCAAACAGCTGGCTGTGAAAACTCAAAGAAAAATAAAACGAGATTGCAGTTTGCAGATTTAGAGCTGTCGAGATTTGGGCCGAGTAAGCGCAGAGAAACACGATCCCGTCTGAACACATTTTGCGATGTTTGGTCCTTGAGTACGACTGCAAGGCGGGTGGAAACTCGCCTCTGTCAATCGTAAACAAGTCTTTTGCTTTTAGCAGCAAGGCAACCACGCGTTCCGTCTTGAATGTTCGTGTGGATTGCCATTTATTTATTCAAGCTTCTAATATCAACGTATTTGTTGTAGATTTTCGTACAAGGCCCGGTCAGAAAAAAGTAAAAAAGAAAATTACCTACACTCTAAGAAATGCCTGCGCGTCTGCTCACCGGCAAAACGCTCAAAGAGCCAATATGTGCGACCTACGAAATCAGCTCAACGAGATCATGAGGGGGAACATGTGTTCAGACGCTTAAAATGAAGTCTGCGCTGTGGCATTACGCAATCCTAGCATGACGCTTTGCATTGCGTAATGCCACAGCGCGGACTTCAATTTTGAGGTCTCAAACAGATGTTTCGCCTCATCATTAGCTGAACTGATTTCGGAGATCGCAGAGATTGGCTCTTTGAGTATTTTGCGGGTAAGTAGACGCGCAGGCATTTCTTGGAGTGTATCTTCGAACATAAAGGATACATATATTCCGAGTGTTGCAGCAAAGACTTTGCAATCTTTTTCTTATAAAATGGGGTGGTTTAAGACAAAATTAAACTCTTTTCGAGAATAAACTGCCAGCCACAGACGACGTCGGGGATTGCAAAAATATATTTAGCTTAAACTGAACTAAAATTGACAATGAACTTTTTAGATTAACACAGTTTGGTGGCAAGTACCAATGGCAAGTTTGCACTAGCAGCGAACCAAATAATCTCATATTTGTTTTTTTTAGCTGAAAACAGAGTTCTCCTAAGCTGCGCGAGAACGACTGAAGTTTATTTTTCTCAGAAAACAAAACACAGCGCTGGGGCGCGAAAATACTCAATCATTATACGTCTAAGACATACTAAATATGCGTGATGCCCTGGTTTAATTTCTAACCACTTTTAAAATAGCTTAATGCTAGAAGTAATTTGTACACATCTATGTTTTGGAGCACTGATAGCCAAACAATAACTAAATAATTGCTTACGAATTAATGAGGTTGTACTATGTAAAACACAATTTCAGTATTTATTTTACTCCAAAGTGTTGATCTGTGTTTAATATCTCTCAAATTGCCAGAATTTCCAAAGGCAAATATGTGCAATCAAATTGTCTGCCGTGTAATTTAATGAAATGAAGTGTCTATATTTTATTTGTAAGAAGTAGTCGTCAGGATGTGCTTGATAAAATCTTCGTTTTCTAGGCAACACCATGCAGCACATGCGTTTCAGCAGGTTATGTGGTGTCACCTCCATAAAGCGAAAAATATTTTATGACCTCGTTTCTTCTTATCCTTTAAAAGCTACTTCACAAAAGAAAAAGAAAGAAAAGAACATGATTCCATTTGACGAAATTAGAGCTGCAGAGATTGCGCGCCGAGGCTAACTCTAAGAAACGGGATCCGCGTCTGAACGCGATTGTAGATGTTTTAATTTCGTGCGTGTGATAACCGAACAGGCGCAAATCTGCGAAGTCCCGCCGCTAAACGTTGTTGGCTTCAGATGACAGACGATATATGCGTCGACAGAACATATCCACCGGGCATAGATTGAATTTTTTCGACACTATTTGAAACGTATTGTTTCTAGCTCAAGATAATTAAACATTCGAACACTAAAGGCTGGAAACCATGGAGCGAACCTTCACTGGCGAGATTCACGCGCCAAAAATCTACAAGGACGCGCCGCCGCATATTCGTTCACCTCTGAACTCTATGAGACGAACAAGCTGCAAACGCCGCCGACGCGAACAGCGCGACTGCCACCGTTGCCAAAGGGGAAAGGGAATATCCACTGAAACCAGCCAGTTATGAAGCTCCGTTTGAACATCTACTATTTGTAAAGAGTAATAATAAACCTTCGTGCGTTTGTTGGGAAAGTGAGTGTCCAGATGAGGCGGGGAATATCAGAGCGAGGCGGCAGCTAGAGCGCGTACTACGTCCTAATTTGGCCGTTTCTTTCGCCGCGCGCTTGGTCGCGTCCCGTATCGGTGTTCGCAGGCGAACAAATTCCAGATCCTCTATATATGCAGCGAAAAGCCAGTGTTTTGACGTCGCGGCAAGTGCGAACGCTGCCGGGTGAATTTCGTCGATTATTCGCCGCATATTCGCTCCATGGAGTTCAGCCTCGAGCGAACAGAAAAGTAAAAGGAAAAAACAACAATATTGCTCTAGGTTTAAACGTGAAGAGAATGGTCATTAAAAAATAAATAGTGTTTGAGATTGCCGACGAGCCAACACTGACATGACAGTCACGATGAAGAGATACACCAACGAATCGTAATAAAATCTTAAAAATGATGATGCCTGGTACGCGCCGTCGTCTAGTGTCTTCAGCCTCGTATACCTTTAATGCATCGAAAGTTGTTCCCACGGCAAGAAATGACGTCGCAAAACTCTTCTGGCCATGCTGTCAGGAGCCGGGCGGTTGTTCGTAGATATTTTGCCCAAACAAAAAGAAAAATACGAGAGAACGCGAGTGTCGCTATCACCGGCGCGTCCATGCACCTGGCTGCCCAAGCTTCTGTAGTCATGGCCAGCAAAAGAGTGACCTGTAGCAAAACAGGCGTCTGACGCTTGCCCCTCCGCCGCTCTGCCGCCACCAGGATCGCGGCAGGCACTTCTCCGATGGACGTCATCAGGACGAAATTGAAGAACAGTATTTGGGGCGAAATGCTTTAATTTGTGATTCCTTTACAAAGCAAATTGTCGTAACATTTGGTTGTTACGACAAGTGTTAAATGTTGTTCAAAAGTTTCTGACGCAACTGAGAACGCTAGGTCATCTAAACAAGATAGTAACCTGTATATATATTTGCTTGTTAACAGTTTATAAGGGAAGTTATGAAATGAGAGAATAATCCTCTTTAAGTGCAAATGCTTTTTTAGAGCGCAGCTCTTAGGCACCCATTTCCGGCTTGAGCGCCGTCGGCGACGGCGTCGCCGTTGGCAGTCGGCGTAACTGCGCCGTGCATTATAGTAAACGTCTCATAATGCAACACGCGGGGCCATCGTGACGTCACTTGTCAGCCTCGTGACGTCACACGTGACATCACGAGGGTCACCAATAACGTCACGAGGGTGGCGTTTCGGCATCCTGCCGAAACGCTGCCCTTAGTGCCATAATTCACCGCGGTGCATTATGGTGCACGTGAGTGCATTATGGTGTGCAGTGATGCCGCGGTGCCGCGGTGACGTTTCTGGCAACGCGCGGTGCATTCTGGGAAGCGTCCCATAATGCACCGTGGTGACAGCCGCGCGTTGCATTGTGGGGATGTTTCCCATAATGCAAAGCGCGAGAGAGAGGAGAAGGAGGAGGAGAAGGAGGAAGAGGGGAGGAGGCGAGGAGCACCGGAGAGTAGATGAGGAGGGAGGAGGAGAGGGTACGGATGAGGAGGAGGGCAAACCATCCCCTCCGTACCCTCCGCTCCTCCTCCTCAAGAGCTGCGCTCAATTCGGCATTACAGAAAGTTGTAAACGTCTTTCTTTTTTCTTCTTTTTTCTCTGCATTATCTCCCAAACCGTTATTCTAGACATATCGGATAGATCGAATAGGTATTGGGTATCTTCCAAATCTGAGGCCAATATCGGCGCAATACTGTGTGCGGTCTGGGGTGTGGTTAAGGTGCGTATAAGGTTGTTTTTTTTTCCTGCAATATCAGTGTCAACAGAGACTTTATAATATTTTGTTTAAAACTGTTCGATAAAGGTTGTTTCATAAACCGAGCACACACACTCGCCAAACAAACTAATTTTTGTATGACAGATTTAAGTCATAATAGAACAGCGCGAATTTTTGCAAGGACAGAGGAGGAACTGGACAGGACGAGCGCTCACTAACAACTGAAAGGTTTATTCTGAGGAAACCACGAAGAAAACATGACAACACGACTCTCTAATCACAATGGAAATGCGCATGCGCCTCACAAAATTGGGTGCTATCTGTTACACAATGCATAACATTGTGTACCAGATAGCACCCAATTTTGTGAGGCGCATGCGCATTTCCATCGTGATTAGAGAGTCGTGTTTTCATATGTTTTCTTCGTGGTTTCCATAATAAACCTTTCAGTTGTTAGTCAGCGCTCGTCCAGTCCAGTTCCTTCCTCTGTCCTTGCGAAAATTCGCGCTGTTCCATTATGAATCCATACCAACTCGCCCAGTTATCCTGTTTACAGATTTAAGTTTCAAAAGAGACCCTCATGAGCTCGTGCAATGGCGGCCAAGTGAAATGATAGAAATAGAGGTAGCCGTCCCGTTGAATAAAAAATAATTTGATATAAAGTATTATATTATTTAGTCACCTAAACTTTTCTAATGAACTCCTGAATCATAACAAAAGTAATGTTTATGATCACAACACATGAATTAATAAGAGTCGTTACGGAAACTGGCAACCGTTGTGCAAGGGTTGGAGTTGCAGCAAAAGCAGAAAGATCCCTGGAATTCAAGCAACAGAAAAATAACTGCAAAATGTTCTTGTTTTTCTAGTATATAATATATATATATATATAACTATAATATATATATATATATATATATATATATATATATATATATATGTATGAAGAGGCGCACAAAATATCAGGACCAAGCAGAGAAGACGCCCATGTGTTTCCAAATAAACGTTTGTGTACATTTCAAATATTAGTCTGGCTAACATACATGACTGCAGCATTCGTTTAAAAGAATACATTAGGTGTAGTATTAGTAGTACCTCGCAGCTATTTATCACCTGCTAGCTTAGCCTGAGATTATAGTCGCTGCAATGGGCAGTGGACGATCCATAACTAGATTTATTTAAGAGTGCGTTTTCTCGTCACTTGGCGATACGTCGATTGTGGTTGCAGGCGGTTAATGAGACCACTGCTTTAGAGGAAACCCAGCAGGTCCTTCAAAGTCTTACGGCGCATCCTTCACGTGTCCTCAGGGAAGACAAGACTGTGATTATGTCTTTCTCGCCCACTTTTATACTTTGGTTCATCTCTGCTATGTGAGTCCGTGTACGCCTGGCGTACTTGACACTTCATGTTCACAGAGAGTCGGCTTTTATAGCTAGATTTAGGTTATAATCTTTATGATTTTCATAGTCTTTTGCTATGCTCCAAAAAGAGCTATCTGACGACAGAGAAGGGAGTTAGTGATAAGCGTATCATCTTGCGAATCCCATCTTTGTGTTATCACCAGGAGCCCAGAAAGTATAAAAAGCCATGGTGCAGTTTCTTCGTTCTGAAGTTACCCTCATCTAGCGCTGTTACACCGGTGAGTCCTTGTTCCCTCTATATTATATTCGAATGTAAGTGTTATAAATATAAATTTAATGTTTCCGTAATCGTCAAAAATTGTTTTGTATCAATGCAATCAAAATACATTAGCTGGTTGACATGCGATCCCTGAGCGCCAATTAAAGCTGTGTACGTGGTCGATTTCCCTTTCACAAATGCCACAAAAGGTTTTCGGCGGGTATAGCTCTTGCATGCTTGTTGTTTGTCATCTACGAGGTTATGATGGATATATATAAACTTATTAGAAAGGCTTATATGACTGTTGACCTACATAACCTTGTGATAATTATGGTAAACGATAGGCACTCTGAAGGTTTTTTTGTTCTTTTTTATTGTATAACGCAACTAACTAGTCTTACGGTTAAGCAAAGATTGTTTAATTTCAAGACGAGGCATTTTAACGAACGTGAAGGGGGCCCTTGTTCAGTTTTTACGATAAATGTATCAGATATTATCCTATAGTTTGCATGTGTTTCTTGGGTGATCGTAACTACGTTTTAAAGAATGTTTTCTCAGTTTTGTTCTTACCCGTTTATTGCAAAGACAAAGGATTAATGAATAATACTAATGCTTGTTAAGATGACATTTTTAGGTTTGGCTGCTATACTAACAATCGTCACCTTCTCAACGCGAATTAGACTCAGTTACCGAGCCCCACGGCGAACGCGTTAGCGTTCGCCGTGGGCTCGTTTCCTATCATAGTCCCACGCGAACGCTGACGCGGCACTCGCATCCAATCAGCGCCCGTGCCGGCCTCCCGGACGTGACGTCATGTCACGTGACGTGCAGGCTTGAAAGCTGTCTAGGAGGTGCTGGCCGAGCGCGCGCTCTCGTGGAGCGGCCGTAAATGGCTACCTAGGAGCCGTTTCGCTTAGTCAATGGCGAGAATGGGTATTTCTTTCGCGTCATTTCGCTGTTACAAACGCCACCGGCTCCGTTCCACGGGATAGTTATTGCTTTCGCATTCAAACAAAAACTGGTTAGCAAGCACATTGCTGGGCAATTCTGTTGCACGTAAGATGTTCCGGTATCGCTCCGAAACGTTACCGAGCCCGGCGCCTACGCTCATGGCGCTCTTGATCAGATAACTTAACACTTGGCATATTAACATGATAGCAGTTCCTGGAATGAAGATACTGGTGCTAGTTGGATCCTGGAGGTTTCGCAGAACCTACCATACCCTCCGAAATGAGCCAATCAACGTTGATCACGTTACCTACTCACCAGCCAATCATCGCCGAGCTTCGCAGTCGATTTTTCGGCCGTTACAAAATCTGGCGACCTCCCCAGAAGGTGCAAAGAACCTTTCAAGTTAAAAGTATGAACAATGGCGTGCCGTTCATCTTTGTCTGTTACAGCCGCGTAGCGAAATTTAACAGTACTGCCGCGGGCTAAATTGTGGTGGGCGTGTAGCCACAGGAATTGTTATCGGCCTTTAGTCGTCCTTGGTGCCACGTACAGTGATCATCAGAAGTATCTGGAACACGCGAATTGTGTCTACCATTTTGGGAGTGCTATCCTGGTGGCAACTGATTAATTATATGGCCTTCAAATGTTCCAAAACTCGTCTTTGGTGCACCGGAACTCCAAGAGGGCACACCAATCAAAGAAGCTTAGATAACGCGTAGGGAACGCACGATGACGAGGCAACCAAGCGCGTACCGTCATTGGTTGTGTTCGGAGGGGAAGCCAAGGCACGTGGACTGATTTGGGGATAAACAAACGCACCAGATGCGCAAGGAGCAGACCAATTTGCACGCCGTATATTCCATGACGTAACGCTCAATGGAACAGCCCGAGGAGGAGAGGCCGCTCGCTCAAGAACGAAATCGCGGTTGAATCGGAAACAACGCAGTAAATTGCCCTGCCGAGAGATCTCCGCTTTTGGCTAGTGCCTCGCACTACAATGCTTAGGCAGTACCTCCTAGATAAGAAAACCTAAGGGCTGAATATTTCTGTGTCACCATAAAAGAACACTGCGGGCCACAGATCGGACACAACTACGGTATCAGGGTTGGATAGGAGTCGTGTTCTCACTGATTGGACACGACGTCCAGCCGAACGCTCTCTCTCTCCCTCTCTCTCATCGTGGTTATGGCCCTTTCACTTCATGTTTTCTTTTCGCATTCTTCTCTGCCCCACAGCACAAGGCGACAAAGCACAACGCGTATGGCAGTATCTGCATGTCTAAAATATAGCAACTGCTAAGGTATTTTCACGCCCGGCAATATCTCTCTCGTTGGAATAGCCCAACTAAGGGTATTTTACAAACACAGTTAGTTAGTGTGTTTGAGGTAATTAATTTGCTCTTTGTCCCTTTATAGTGGTCACCTGGCGTCCGCCGCTGTTGATAACGTTATTCCGCGGAAATAATTTTTGTATCCCCAGTGTAATCTTGTTTTCATTACTTCTATCGTGGCGAACTTAATATATTCAGCGTTGCTTGGTTTGGAACTTAAATTGCTTTTATTCATTAGATTTTATTATCAGATTGTAACTTGTAAATAGAGACTGGAAAAAGTTCTGAACAGCGTAGGTCATAGAGTAGTTATTTTCGTGGCAAGTTGTGCATGTAATTGTGTTCATTTTAATTTGCATTTTGATGAATAAATATGTCACTGCAGTTGTACGTTTCCTTATTTTAATTTAGTGACTACAAAACTAAGAATGAAGACGACTCTGTGCTTGTTTGTGCTGGTTGGAGTTTCGACAATATGGTAAGAGTGTACAACAAGTAGAATATAGATAAAATATATATTCTTTTAAATAGAATTATTGGCATAATTCAACTCAAAAACAAATATGTGCGCAGTATTGCAAAGTGAACGAAGTGTAAGACACAATTTATTAATTGAATTGCATTCGTTTATGTTAGCATTCTTGGAACAGGTATACTGGACTGCCCTACCTGCTCTGAGGTTCAATGTAGAGAACCCGCCGGCAACTGCGAATGCGGCAACTACACTACACATTGTGGTTGCTGCCACCGATGTTTCAAGGTTTGGGCTATTATTGACTTTCGAATTTCACACGAAAAAATAATCTATTTATTTTGCACTCCTCAATAATACACTGGCAAACATGTGGCTATACCGGCCGACAGAGGAACATAAAATCGAAGTGATATATTGGATGGATTGTCAGCCTCTATGCTGAATAGCAAACCGCGCAGATAACAGTTGCTTTCAAGATTCTGGGATATTTTTATACAAAAAAATGTGACAAACATCTGATAAAATAAGTCTAATTAATGATGGCATTTAAGAAGCTAGATTTATGTCTTCAAAAGACCCCGACGTGGATGTTTTGATTGTACACTGCGCGCGATACAATTCGCACAGACACGTCACACTTTTTACTGTTCACTTTGTAACGCCCAATGCCAACCAATGAACCTTAGAGAAATAACTCAGGTAGACTTTCTCGATTTTAGGGTTCCGACTGTTTTTAGTGTAGAAAAAGTTTCTCTGAATTACGAGGTATCCTTTTTACTTCGATGCCTTGTCTAGTTTTGTAGAATATCTTATTCTAAAGCTTTGTTTCGGGGGTTTATGGCGAAACCAAAACTACCAAATTGGGCATGCTGGCAACCCTTGTGATCAAGTGCGTGGCCATCATGTATCACAAATCTAGGTACCGCGGCACCGCAAAACGTACGAATGTCCTAGTCGCAAGAGCAGTTTCGTTCAGTCAGGTATAATGCTACGGTTGTTTTACTGTTTGTTTCGTCATAAAACCTATCTAGCAAATATTAATACACATTCATTAAGTTTCCGGCCGAAAAGCGAGTTCGCCACGATGAAGGCAGGTTCAGCGCCGTCTCAGAACGAGCGTCCCCATATCTTCTGAGAACCACAATCTTGGTTGTGAGGAGTGCACTTTGCAGAAGGGCGTATGTCGTAGCGCTCGCTGAGCAGGAACGGTCTCAACTAGGGTCGGCAGTGAATTCCACCATCGGCACCACGACGTTCTTAAACGAGCTGGGAGTCAATCCTCTTCGTGCGCGATCGCTGAGGGAGCACATGGCCGCTAAAGATAACACAGACACGCAGAAATTGTCCGCTGGGAGGGTTCAAAACGCAGCAGAAAAATGCGGCGAGAAAAGTAGCAGGTACAAACATAACATCGGGGCACAAGGTTGCTTGACATACAGCCAATCCGCTCAATGCCCTCTGAGAAGCTGATGGTAGCATTTGTTATAACGGTTTCCAGAGTGAATCGCGGTGTTGTCATTAGTGTAATATTTATGCATCTAGAAAACAAAACTTTATTTAGGAATAAAACAAGAACAATTGCGAAAAAGTATATTTGTCCTAATTATGACGCTTTTGTAGACGTGGCTTGTGACGCCTATTTGAAATATATCGCAATTCGTGTTACAGGTGCACAGTATAGGTTTATGACTATATTGTGTGTTGATTTAGCTTTAAGACGCACGTATTTTACAAGGATTGACCCCTGATCCGTGAGTACACCCAACTCGCACGATAAAATGTAGAAGGGTGGTAAGCTGGGCTAGTTGGTACTGGTTACACATGATAAAATCAGCGAACAACGTTGGGAAGCTGTTGAAGAAAACAGAAGACAGGACAGACGCTGAAACTCACAACTCTATGTATCTTCGAAAGAGAAGAAGAAAGAAAAAGACACAGAAAACACAGGCACGTGCAAACGGCTAGCGAACTCCGGAGCGCGCTCCGGGGCGCGAGGCTATATCTGTAGACATTCAACGCTTTAAAAAGGATATTTCCTTTGTGATAAAGCCAATGAAGGCTGACTCAGTCTTTGAAAAACCGAACCTGGTTCCAGTACTCCGACCTTAGAATTCTGCAGATTCTTCTGGAATGCGCCACCGAGGGCACTAGAAGGCCAGCCAATCCCCGGAGTTCGGCCGGGCACGTACCTTGTCTAATGTGCCAAGATGCAACCCTGGCACTGCACATAGATTGGGCCGCAAGGTTGACCAGCAGAACAGGGTCATTGAAGGAAAGATTACAGATGAGAGGAGATGAGCCCGATGCACAAGAAATTAACTGTAGAAGGGTGGTAAGCTGGGCTAGTTGGTACTGGTTACACATGATAAAATCAGCGAACAACGTTGGGAAGCTGTTGAAGAAAACAGAAGACAGGACAGACGCTGAAACTCACAACTCTATGTATCTTCGAAAGAGAAGAAGAAAGAAAAAGACACAGAAAACACAGGCACGTGCAAA
The DNA here is from genome assembly GCA_037355805.1 of Ixodes ricinus. NCBI lineage: Eukaryota > Metazoa > Arthropoda > Arachnida > Ixodida > Ixodidae > Ixodes > Ixodes ricinus. Next base: position 33,779 of record JAZHYW010025135.1, on the reverse strand, counting down.
CGGCTAGCGAACTCCGGAGCGCGCTCCGGGGCGCGAGGCTATATCTGTAGACATTCAACGCTTTAAAAGGATATTTCCTTTGTGATAAAGCCAATGAAGGCTGACTCAGTCTTTGAAAAACCGAACCTGGTTCCAGTACTCCGACCTTAGAATTCTGCAGATTCTTCTGGAATGCGCCACCGAGGGCACTAGAAGGCCAGCCAATCCCCGGAGTTCGGCCGGGCACGTACCTTGTCTAATGTGCCAAGATGCAACCCTGGCACTGCACATAGATTGGGCCGCAAGGTTGACCAGCAGAACAGGGTCATTGAAGGAAAGATTACAGATGAGAGGAGATGAGCCCGATGCACAAGAAATTAACTGTAGAAGGGTGGTAAGCTGGGCTAGTTGGTACTGGTTACACATGATAAAATCAGCGAACAACGTTGGGAAGCTGTTGAAGAAAACAGAAGACAGGACAGACGCTGAAACTCACAACTCTATGTATCTTCGAAAGAGAAGAAGAAAGAAAAAGACACAGAAAACACAGGCACGTGCAAACGGCTAGCGAACTCCGGAGCGCGCTCCGGGGCGCGAGGCTATATCTGTAGACATTCAACGCTTTAAAAGGATACCTTTGGATTAGCTGACTCAGTCTTAAAAACCGAACCTGGTTCCAAATCTGCAGATTCTTCTGGAATGCGCCACCGAGGGCACTAGAAGGCCAGCCAATCCCCGGAGTTCGGCCGGGCACGTACCTTGTCTAATGTGCCAAGATGCAACCCTGGCACTGCACATAGATTGGGCCGCAAGGTTGACCAGCAGAACAGGGTCATTGGCTGGCCTACTAGTGCCCTCGGTGGCGCATTCAGAAGAATCTGCAGAATTCTAAGGTCTGAGTACTGGAACCAGGTTCGGTTTTTCAAAGACTGAGTCAGCCTTCATTGGCTTTATCACAAGGAAATATCCTTTTAAAGCGTTGAATGTCTACAGATATAGCCTCGCGCCCCGGAGCGCGCTCCGGAGTTCGCTAGCCGTTTGCACGTGCCTGTGTTTTCTGTGTCTTTTTCTTTCTTCTTCTCTTTCGAAGATACATAGAGTTGTGAGTTTCAGCGTCTGTCCTGTCTTCTGTTTTCTTCAACAGCTTCCCAACGTTGTTCGCTGATTTTATCATGTGTAACCAGTACCAACTAGCCCAGCTTACCACCCTTCTACAGTTAATTTCTTGTGCATCGGGCTCATCTCCTCTCATCTGTAATCTTTCCTTCAATGACCCTGTTCTGCTGGTCAACCTTGCGGCCCAATCTACTGTGCAGTGCCAGGGTTGCATCTTGGCACATTAGACTGAGGTACGTGCCCAGCCGAACTCCGGGGATTGGCTGGCCTTCTAGTGCCCTCGGTGGCGCATTCAGAAGAATCTGCAGAATTCTAAGGTCGGAGTACTGGAACCAGGTTCGGTTTTTCAAAGACTGAGTCAGCCTTCATTGGCTTTATCACAAAGGAAATATCCTTTTTAAAGCGTTGAATGTCTACAGATATAGCCTCGCGCCCCGGAGCGCGCTCCGGAGTTCGCTAGCCGTTTGCACGTGCCTGTGTTTTCTGTGTCTTTTTCTTTCTTCTTCTCTTTCGAAGATACATAGAGTTGTGAGTTTCAGCGTCTGTCCTGTCTTCTGTTTTCTTCAACAGCTTCCCAACGTTGTTCGCTGATTTTATCATGTGTAACGATAAAATGTTCTTAGCTTTTTGAGTTTTCAGGGTTAAGACTTTCTGTCTTTCAAAATATTATTGTAAGGAATAAGGAAGCTTTTGTTTCGGGGCGGTTCACCCGTGACAAAATATGTGTGAGTTAGTTTAGAACATTTTAAACAAGTCAGCAAGTAGAATTCCGAAATCAAAGGTAGGATACTTTTTATTATATAGTTTTCAAAAATGAGACGCCTGCCACTACTCAAAAGCCACCAGTGTTTTGTGATAGATAGGAAACAACCACCGTGCCAATAAGCTTAATAAACTTAATATATTTTCAAAATTTGCATTTTATAATCTTTGAAACACATAATAATTCTTATTCTATCAGCTTAGGAAAGGTGTTTGTGTAATTTGTCAGTCGAGTACGTTGCAGGATTGAATATATAATAATCCGGTCCCATTATTAGACTTCAAGATTAAACTTCTAGTACAAGTCAGGTTGCCTGCACAACAAAATCGCAAGATGTAGAAAGTAGGGCTGACCGCATACGCTTTGTGAAGTAAGTGCGGAAGGGCATACGCCCCCCCCCCCCCCCACAAATATTCTGGTCGGCCCATCGAAATGAATGCGCATGTGGCTAATAGTGAGGTATGCATGCCGTCCTCCTCGCCTTTTCGCGCGTCTGCGCGTGTGGCGGAAATGTCAAGTACCAACCCCCCCCCCCCCCCCCCCCCCCCGTGCCGCTTCCTTCTATATATTACTCACATGCGCATGTTTCGGGGCAGGGCGCTCACTGCGTGTGCCGCAGTCTTCACAATGCCTCGCAAGTGTAAGAAGCGGACTGGCAAGGAGATCGCTTAAAGAGAGCTGTGTTGGCTCGGCAGTGGCTCCGCTGTTGTCTAAATTTTATCTTAATGAGCTCAGCATCTTTTGTAGAATTTTCAGGAAAGAAAACCTTAATATTCGTAGGTTTATTGACGACATATTGATATGCGCTCCCTCCACCGCCCTCCTCCCCCCCCCCCCCCCCCTTTCTCTAAATGAGCACTACAAAGGTAAGGTTCAGGATTATATAATCCAAGTAGCACCGAAGTTAAGGTTTACGGCTGGACCCAGCGTCATGGGGAGTTGCAATTTCTGAATCTACAGTTGTTAAACGGTAATATTTTGTTTTGGCCACAGAAAAGACAAACCAAAGAGGGTCTTCTAAAGGCGCAGTGCGCATTCAAAACTTGTAAAGGTTGGTGTGTAAAGTCACTTATAACTGATGCTCTAAAAAGAAAGATATATTCGTTTCGCTAATCATATATAGCAGCAATTTGGGCTTTTTTGCTACAACGGAAGGTGGTGAAGAAACCAAAAGCAGAAAGATAACCATACATGGATATCAGCTGTATGGTTCACCGTTATTTAAACAGCGGAATATGGCTCTCATAGAAGGCATAAAATTCTACCGCATTTTGACATAGACTTCGACCTAAGCACTGCAGCAACTAAGCCCCGTTTTCCAATCTAACTTGATAAAAAAGCAAATATTCGTGCAAACTGCGTAAATAGTAGTATCAGAAGGCGAGAATGGGGCCTGACACCAAAGGACACTCAAATAACAATAATCAATTCAGAATTAGTTGAATATAAAGTTGCTTAACTTATACCGTGTAAGATTTGCTATAAAGTCAATCGCCGGGTTGTAGAAAAAAATAATTTAACGACATTTAATACAAGTTTCTTGGAGAGCATATTGTCTTTACTGGTGTCCAAACAAAAGAACAGAGCGAGTTGACTTCTCCCTTTTTATGTAAATGAACTTTTGGCTTTGCACCTCTGAAACGAGTTGACTGTGGGGGATAAGAGAACAAATAAAGTATATATTACTAGACCTTAACGTAGAGGCATGTTTTGCGTTTAATATAACGTAACTTTGGAAAAAAACACTCATTAAATTCAGTACATATACAGGCATTATTTAAGAAGCGATTGTTAATAATTATATTGAAGATATCAGCACAACCATTTCGGGGGTGAAAATAAACCTATCGTTTATTAATTGTCCTCACCCTCATCAACAGAATCGCTATTCACTAGGGAAAGTAAAAGTATTGTAGGATACATGATTTTAATTTGTGGTTCTTTTTAGGTTCGTCCTTCTTGTGTGTATAATGTTAGTGTTTGATGTGTGCGTGTGTATGTTTCTTTTTGTTTGTGTTGTGATGCTCCACCGAAAGGCATGTTTCTGTTGGTGGCTATCAGTAAATAAACATAAAGAAAAACGTAAACATACGGTACCGGCAGGTGCTAACTTTAGTAGGAGATATAGAGTATACACTTTAGCTGGTACACGAAGAATGTCGTCCATTTTTGCTGAGTCAGATCCTCAGGCTCTAGGCGGCAAAGTTTTGCGTTCAATTACTGGTGGGGGATGAGTGCATATTGGGTTATTTCTTAGCGAGGGCTTGTGTGAATTGTTTTGTTCTAGTTGCTATTGTAACAAAACCAGTTGGGCAGACGTGCCCTGTCATATGCCTGGACGGGAAGAACGGATCAATTCCGGTCAGTTGCGTGCTACGTTATAAAGTACGATATGCTTAAAATGAGGACACGGCAAGAAGTGACACAATGTTAGCGTAAGTCGTACTTGTCACACTGAAATTAAAACTAGTCCTACAACCTGCTGTTTTTTGTTTTGTTTTTCTTACTCACTAATAAAATTGCTTTCTTCTGTTTTAGTGTCCCGGTGAAGTCTGCAAGCCTCGTCTACGGGACGTTTGCAAACCAGAATACGAATGTGACGTTCAAGTCACTGCCCCAGGCGATCCAGATTTTGACGTTTTTGGCACGTGTACATATATCCCAACAACACGACGTCCTCGCCCCGAAGAATACGGAGGTTAAATGAAAAGTTACTGCCGTAATCAGCATTACTCCTAATTGGATGGAAATATTTTCATAAATAACGCGCTGAAGTAATTGTTTGGTATTGCGCTATAATTAATTGTACTCATTATGCAAACATGGTTACCAGATAATTGGATACACGTCTGCTAAAGAAAAGCCCGTTTAGAACGTTGTGGAGGAAGGAGTTAACATTTGGTTTAGGCAGACGGTTCCTGATAACCATCACATCCACGTTGAATGCCAAAAAATGTCCGCGAAAGTTTTTTTGTTTTGTTTTTGACTTCAGGAAAAATAATTGAAGTAGGAGAAGCAAAGTCTGGGCTATGTAGTAGGTACAGCAGTGAGGCGAGAATAGACCCTTTTCAAAAGTCAGAGTCACCTTGTGGTAGTCCCAGAGCCTCAATATTGCCGCTCTAATGCCGGTGATAGGAGATCGTGCTCTGCTAAATCAAGCACCCTCGATTTCGTGAGTCGAAGGTGACGTAAAAGAACCAACACCTTTTGCCCCTTTCTGCTCTATGCATTCGAAGACGTTCGCATTTTCTGGTGTGGAGATGCTGTGCAGTGCCGCCATTAGAGCGTCGGTTTGGCTCTGCACAGGGTGGCAGACTGACTTTCGGGAAGGGTCTATTAGTCCTCATTCGCTTCGCTGGTGGTACGTAATGTCGATTGACATTTTGATGTTTTAGAAAATCTTCCTCCTTTTCCCTACGAATTCTTTGTAATCGCTCTTCTAAAAATTGAAGCATCAAATATTGTCGCGATTGTCAATTGCTGAGGCGACGAAAACTGAAGCAAACTAAACGTTTAATGGGGCGAACTTGCGCCCAAAACAACAAGGAAACAGAAGATAACAATAGACGCTTTACACACGCGCCAGAATACAGCCACCATGGCTGACCTTCTCTTGTTTTACCGAGAAACCGAGGCACTGAAATTGGTGTGGACAAGCCTCCACAAAGGCCAATGCTGGGGAGAAATACAGAATAAAATCTAAGATGGCAATAACCTAGCCTGCTATGGTAATAATGAAGTCGAAGTGAACAGAATAATGGGAAACAAAAACTGAAGGTCAGCTATGGCGGCGCCCATGCACAGCTGCTGCAAAGCGTCTATAGAGCGTCGCGGGCGTCGATGGCGGCGTAACAGCAGAATCAAACGCTGGGGCTAGACTGAAGCCTGGTTCAGACAGTTGCGTTTGACTGCGTTTGACTGCGCTGCGGCTGCGAGAAACCAGGACATCCCTGCTGCTTATATCGCGTGCCAAGATGATTCTTTGAATTTGATTCCACGCTTCATACGAAGCACAGATGTGACGGTGACTCGCTTTCGGTTCTCGACGCAACGCAATCAAACGCACTCAAACGCAAGTGTCTGAACCGGCCTTGACTCCGGCTTGCCACGCGGAGCACCTTTTGTAGCCGCGTAGGTTTCTGGAACATTCGACCGAGAACATTCGGCGCATAGAACATTCGTAACTCAATGAGACAATAAAGACAAGAAAGCACGGGTCGCATCTGCAACGCACGAAAGCAACGTTAAACTACGGAGCGCATTTGGGATACCGGACCAACGGGGCCCGCCTATTTCTATAGATGAACTCATGTTTACAAACAAACCGGATCGCCGCTAGCGGACGCCACCTGCGCCGAGCATGCGCAACGGAGTTTGGCAAGAAGCTCGCCGTCGCCCATAAACAAACCATTGAAATGCGATGTTTTTGGCGTCGGTGTGAGCCCCCTGCCCTTTTCTTTTTCGCGTTGGACTTGTTCATTCCACGTCTTCATGGCAATGTCTAACTATTTGAGCGGCCTCAGCGAAATTACCGAGGCTCTTTACACTGCAAAACGTCGCGAGAATAATGTGACATGTGGCGATTCATTCCGCGTGAACGCCGTAGAAAGGACGCTTAAGCCTGATTCGCATGATGAGATTCCACTAGCAATTTTCAGTCGCGACGTAGCTCTGGGCTGCAAAAGCGTGAACCGTAGCTGAGATGGTTGGCGTCGATACAAAAAATCACAAGCAGAACCGGACTTAGTGAATCCGGCATAACAAGTTGGTGATGGCCACTGGTAACAAGGATCCACATTGCCTTGTAACTACTGTTTACACCGAGCCTGCTTAACCATACCAACCTTAAAACTTGAAAGTCTTTTGAGGCCTGCACTTACTTCTTATCGCAATTACCGGGCCAACGTTCTGTCTAAGGGCCAGTGTCGTCTGAAAGAGCAGACGATAAGCAGAAACTTTTGGAAGAGCAGACGACAGTTGGAACGATCAGGCGGCCGTCGAACTTGAATACGCACTGAACGTAGTCCGCAGGTGGTCCATACAACTTGACGGTTTTCCCGCGTTCATGTATGAACAAAACAAATAAATCTGATCACCAGAAGTTTCCGTAAATTCAACCCAAAGTGCTTCCAGCCCAGGAAATCGTGGTCCAACGGCGTCTGGTTTTTCCTTTTCAAGGCTCATATTCACGTTTTCGGAAGACCCGAGCACATGAAAACTGACCTTCAAAACTTCGTCGACTTTTTCGCCGACTTCGCGGCGCTTTGACGAGAAGGCAGGTTTTTGTCTGGTTTCTTTCAAAACAACGCAGGAATACACGTCGCGCATGGTGAATTTCGCCCACAGCCCCAGACCGGAAGTGCGGTTGACGCGCCACCACCGCGCCGTGACGTAACAGAGTAAAGCTAAAGTATAACTTTGCAAACGGCGAAAAAAAAAAAACAACAACAACAACCCCATGAATTTTATCAGCGCGACAGAGAGAGTCACGTGACAAATTTTCGTTCAAGCGTTTTTGTTCTACGTGTCCTACGGAGAGAAGTCACTCGTTTCGCTCCACCCTTCTGATTTGCTTAAAGCGGCCGTCGCGCTCGCTGACAGCCACACGAAAACAGAAAAGCAGGTGGGGAGGCGTAGCAAAAGGCGAGGTCGAAGGGGCATAAACAATGCAATTCAGCTCCCTTTGCATTTTTAACTGAAAGTGAATACATTTTATGCCTCGTACACGAGGCTTGGAATGTCACCTTTGGTTAGTGGAGGGGGAGGAAACTGCGAAGGAAAGGAGTGTCTGGGTTCAGGTGTCAAATGCTTCAAAAGAACTTTAAAAAAATCGTACCCGCCAGGAATCTTCTTAGTTCCCCCGAATGTGAAGTGGGCGCAATACGAGAGAGCCACGGTTGCTTCCGCTTTTTTTGATCACTAGGATTTGAAATAATTGGGTTGTGGGGATATCTATACTGCGTGTAGTTGGTCAGCCATTTAAGGTTGCGACGAGTCACTCGCTGTAGATCGAGCAATTTAGCCAGTGCGGTACAACCGCTAGCCTGGGGTCTTTAACGTGCACCACGCAGTAGTGATACACGACCGCACGCAGGTACGATGCTCATCCAGATCGAAACGGGCAGGGGGGGGGGGGGATTGAGCCCAGGATCCCTGGGTTCTGCAGCGCGAGCTTTCGCTCCACGTGCTCCGAGCTGGTGTGCGCTAGCCCACTCGGCCACCGATCCCCCTACTATGATTTGACAGTCCTCAATCACAATCCGAGACAAGCACAGAGCTACGCTCGCTTTTGCAATGCGTCGCCTAATTTGGCATATGTTGAGGAGACGTGCGCACATCAGTCTAGAGCAGCGCTTGCTAGACGGCAGCCGTTTCCGTAACGTCGAACCAGTTTCACGGCGTGTCCCGATGTTGGCGTGTGTATCTACACGCGAGTACAACAATACGGCGCAATCTAGTTTTGCAAAGCATGGTCCAGCCGCGGCAAAACATTCAGCCCAACTTTGGCCTGGAGAAAGAAAGAGACACCTTAAATAAAATCAAAAGTTGTGAGCAAAATAAAATTTGATTTCAATTTAATTAAGTTGCAGACCACCCACGTACGTACATTCAATACCTCATCAGCCGAACTGTAAGTCAGTAAGCCTGGCTCTGGCACTTGTTAGGCGACTTTGGCCCATAGCTGCCAGATGACAGCCAAACTATTAGGAAGCAGAGCCTAATTTTGGCACTTGTTTGGCGACTTGGGCCAAGGATGCCGAGATGATAGCCAAACTACCAGGCAGTAAGCCTAAGTGTGGTGTTCGTTTGGCGAGTTTGGCCCAAAGAGGACAGATAACAGCCGAACTACCAGGGAGTGAAGCTTAACTTTGGCACTTCTTTGGCGACGTACGGCCAAAATACCCTGGCTTTTGTCAAAGATAATCAAATTTCGCTCTAGTTTGGCTTCTTTGGGTTTTTCAAGGCCCCAAACTCCCTGACATTTGCCAAACTTTGCCCAGAGCTCTGTGCTACCTGGGTACCCTTCTTAGTGCCTCTCCGTTCATCTAAAAAATTAACTGCAGCTTCGACTTTTCGCCACAATAAATTATAAAGAACAAAACACGTGAACTTAGGAAACAAAATAAAAGGTAATTGAATGTGAATTTATAGTTTCTGGACTTTTATAGTTACAAACTTAAAAGCACAAATTGTGACCAAGTATTAACATAAGTTTTTGTTCATGTGAAATTGCTACGTTAAAAAATCTAGCCATATAGCAAAGCATGGCGCCATTAAAGTGATGCTGAACCAAACATTAAGCTTGAATGGGGGATATTGTTAAGTCAATTTCGTTGCGTTTGCTCGTGCACACCGGCGGCTGCTGACTGATGGAAAGATAGTGCGCAACTTATTATAGACACAGAAATGTTTGGTTCAGCATCTCTTTAAGACAGAGGTAAGAATGGTATGTTGCAGAAGCGCCTGTTTTCTACGAGTTGATGAGAGAGTAATTCAAATAGTGTATAGATAAAAAAGAAATGTTGCAAAAAAATACCTGCACAAGGCGAATAATAATAAAAATCTATGGTCTTGAAAAAAGAAGTGGAAAGACTGCAGGCGAAAACAATGAAGTGTTTCGACAGAAATTTATTCGGGCATTTATTTATTATTCGTTCCATTAGAGACATTATATAAAGAGTGGGCAAAAAACAAACCAAATATTATTAACATTGGCATGCAGATTAGAGCAAAACATTCCAAATTCAAAATAAAAATATACATCCGAAAATATTGGCTTACACAAAAACAAGAAAATGCAAGCAAAAATATTCAGGTGTTGACAAATCGGCGGTCGTGTTTAAGGGCACGACTGATTACAAAATAATATGAGGTGGTACAGCATTTCTAAAAATATATGGGTCACTGATTATTATTATTTCATCTGATAGATCACAGATCACTACATTCTGTTATGGCAAGGGGAAGAAATGACCGAACGATAATAATCCCTGGTGAAGGGGAACAAGGGGGACAAGGGACAAACACAAATCTCAAAAGAGAGCAAGCTGACTGGTGGGCGCTTAAAAAATCCGCCTGGTTCTGGTACCGATCCAGGGACTTCTCCATTTCAAGTAGAGCTCTCTACCAACTGAGCTAACCAGGAGCTAGACCTCATTAGAGCAAACGCGTCTCAACAGCTGTCACCAGTTTAACACCAACAAGCAGGAACGGCCTGCATTTCAAGTGTCTGATGTTAATGCAATTAATGTAAAGGTGCAGGCGAGCTGGGCAGAATAAACGATTGTAATCCCCAGAGAAGGGGAATAATCCCTGAAATGCGTCGAGATGAATGATGAGGATCTAATAGCAAAGCCTGTCTGAGCTGAGGGTGATAATAGAAAAAAATCTTATGAAAGGGGCATAGACGGGATATTTTGTGGCGATTACTGGGAGTTGAGAGGCACAGAGAAGCCTGCATGGCAGACACGCTGGGAGTGCGCTCATAGAAAGAAGAGATGAATTGGGTGCTCAATTTAGCAAGGTATGGAAGGTTTACGCCTGAAAAAAACATGTTTGCAGACGTAAACAAGCAAGGGAAGTGACACGATATGTTTTAGGGTTGAGGATGTGCTTTGTTTATTGAGAGCGTGACCTTGGAGTTTGCGAAAATCCGGAAGGGTTGAGTCATAGACGAAGAGGTGACGTGGAAGTGGAGGTCTGTAGAGTAAACTTTACGTCGATTTGTAGCGTATCCAAATTGGTGAGAGGTAGCATGAGTGAAGACGAATGTATGTAAAAAAGTGTTGAATAAAATGTATGTAGACTTACTAACGTGTTGGTTGAGCTGAGGAACACCGAAAAGATAAGACAGAGGTGGGACGAGGGAGGACCTGACCCTTTCTGTCAACTAGCAACAATGCGATAAAGCTACCGTTCTCTTTTTTTATCGAAATCACACTCACAAGTAAGAACGAGAGGAAGAAGCATGGAAAGGGAGCAAGGAAAGAAAGAAGTTCATACATTTTTAAGATTATGAGAATAAAATTTAGAATGAATTGACAGTAAAAAACTATATTCCTCCCTAAAATTCGGACCAAACGGCTATGCCGATCCCGGAGACAAGGACGCAATATCATCTAGAGTTAAAATGAGTGACAGAGCAGAAACATTGATGTCGGCTTTGTTCGTGGTTAATGATTTTCATAACCAATGTGCCAAATCTGTTATAGTGCCCTCCAATTCTGCTTCGCTGGAAACATGAAATTAAACCGCTGCACGAACGGGATTGAACGATTATAGGGGGATAAAAAGTCGACTGAGGCTCTTGAAAATTCCAAACGCTGTTCCCGAAGTCAGTGGTTCACTCACCTACGCATTGGCCCAATATATCGATCCCTTTCAACCTAATGGAATGGAACATACTTTCTTCTCTTCAGATGGGACGAATTTGTTTGCGTGCTTCCGCTTCCCGTCATGGTTGACTTTTTTGCACAGCTGTTTAACACGCGTTCTGTAGGAAGATAAAACGTTTGTGTTACACCAGGTTGCAATAGCCTTTAAACGGTACGCTGCTTGTCTACATAGGGGACGACGGCAAAACAGTCAAACTTCTTACTTTGGGTTCAGGTCTTGAGCGGTTAAGTCCAAGAATGAGTCTCTGTTTCGGGTTCCTAAGAAAATCCAAAGATAAGTCAGCATTGACTAACCTCTGGTGCTGAGCATGGAAGCATTTTTTTCCCCAGAGGTGTGGACATTAATTCGACAAGGGGGAGAAAAAAGGGACTATAGAAAAACAAGCAGAATTGGTTCAATGAACTGGAATCCAGAACTAGCGGCCCCGTAATCTCCGAGCCGATTATATGCATGCAATAGTGAGTTTTAGTATTGCGTATATAAGAAAAACGTAAGCCCTGTTGCGTTTGCGCTAGCGTTGCGTGTTCCATACTGCGCGTGCAGGGACTCCAATTTGCGCCCTGGATTGGCGTACGTGACGCCGCGGCTCCGCAGCGTGGAGCCTGCAACGCAAACACACTACGCTTGCGTTGGCTCCTTTACGCAATACTCAAGCTCTTATGTTTATCATAGCCGCGTGCTGCAGTTAATAAAGCACAGGACACGCGCTTTGTTCTAGACATTATTAGGGTTTGGCTATGGTCATAATTGCAGCGATTGGACAGGAGTCACTATACCCGAATCCTTGTCAATTAATTGACTATCGCAAGTCGAAATAAGATGACGGCATTCAAATATCATCACTGCTGGAGTATTCAAACACTGCGACCCTCAAACTACATCATCCAATTTGCGAACGAGAGATTGAAAAAAAAAAGCTAACATTTTAGGCTTAGAATTACAGCAGCATCAAGAGGTTTCTTGGTCCATAGCGTTGCGTCCGAGTATACTTGGGTCTCGCAAATGACAGTAAGTTTGTGTAAAGTGAAAAACATTCCAACTGAATATTCTTGCACCGCCCTTTTAATATTGCTTTGTGACCTTGTCTTTCTATCGGAAACACAGTCCTACGCAAATTAAGTGGTCAAAGAGGCGCTCAGAAACAGCGCCGAAGTGCAGTACCCACGTGTAAAGTAAATCCGCCCGCACGCACGGTGTCTTCGTGACGGTGTCACAGACTGCATTCGCAGATCACACAAGTCACACGACCCGCATGCCCCAACACCTTACTTGAAGGACTGAGTTCAAGAGCTGAAAGGCAATGAAGGGCGGCCTAAAGATAATTGAAAAAAGAAGAGATAAAACGAAAAAGCAGTGTCCAGGGCTTTGAACTGCACAGGGCTATCGGCGTCCGGGCGACCGGCGCCACGTACAATGTTGGTGCCGCTCGCCGGGGATGCACCCCTTGGCGCCTCCAAATTTTGTCACCGCGAAGCAAAAACGCCAACAGCCGTCGATTTTTTGCTTTTTCTATGTTAATGTTTGCTCTCTTTTTTAAGGAATATTGCTGAGGAGCAAGAAAAGATTGACAAACAGAGACTCCATCACTTTAGTTTCATGGCATTGTCAGATATACCCAGTTTCACATTACGATGTTCCACGATGGACGCTACGAGTTACCAGCACCATTCCATATCTCGTAGCTTGTCACGTGACTTCGTCTTCCCCGCCTCGCTCCTTCCAACCGGAAGGGCACTGACACCCCGTGGTATGGATTGGCTCCGATTGTCCGTGGCTCCCTTTGCGGTCAATGGTAAGGGAAAACAAAGTATGGAAGTATCCGCCACCGCGCCGACTCGACGACTTCAAGTCTTTGTGCAGGAAGACCTGAAATATTTTTGTTTGTTTCATTATTATTGAGATGCCTCCACGTCGCCGCGGTTTTTTTGTCAGAACTGCGCCGCTGACGCGAATGTCACGTATATTTAACTAATGCCTCGCCACCACACGCAAGAAGGCACGACACAGATTTTATTACGCCGAACCGTTTTCGAATAAACCGGTAACCGCCACATGAAATATTACGGTTCCGTTCCGGTGCGGGCCACTATTAAATGCTTGATTTCGGTTGCGGGCTTCTTCCGGTTCGTCCAAAAATAACGGATTTCCTCCGGTTTTGGTTTGGGTTCGGGATCGGTTCGACAGTCTGTCCTTACGGGGTTAACATGAAAAAGGGTATTTTTCTTAAAGTGGTGGTTGAGCGACTGGCTAAAAAATTTAGGAATTTTGCTAGATACCTCGTTCGGAATTGTGCACAAGCTTGTTCTTCGATTTCTCCACTTGTTACACTAAAGCGCATGCGAAGTCATTTCGTGTTACAGTGCAAAAGTTTCACGGTGAGAATGGAGAAGTAAACGTTATCGCATTCATTATCGCATTTAAAAAAGAAGATATAACTCTGTCAGCGAGGAAACAAAAACAGTTGTGCATCGTCAGGCTTAGCAGGAAAAGGGAGAGAAGTGGCCTTCCGAGATGCGCGCTTTGGGAACAGTTTCTCTCTGCCGCCCTCTCCCGTCCTACAACCATGGCACTCGCCAGGCAATCTTGTTCCCGCTGTGTTGACATGACTGCAGCAGCACATGTCACCCTTTCGTCAGCCTTGTAATCACTGCTTAAGAGAAGAGTGTGTTGGTTCAAGAGATGGATGAAGAAAGAATAAACAATTAACCCTGGGCAAGAATCCAGGGCGTTTACAAATCTAGTTACAGATGCTTTACCCACATTCACATATGGTCTTACCCGCTGACGTATAAAACAGCTTACTCGGCAACGTTTGGAGTCCAGCCCTGGTTAATATAGTACGCAATCAAAGAAGGAGTAATATATGAGCAGACGCAAAATTAGATTTCTAGCCAAACCGTCACAGCAAATAATAATAATAATAATAATATTATTTCTACACGCATTTAACAAGGCAGATATACGGGTCTGTCAAAGGCAGAAGAGGCTTGTGGGACAGCACCCTACAGTCCATGCTTAAAAGAGTTCTCACAAACAAGAAGTTCAAAACTCAAACTCAACTACGGATACAGAGCAATGTAGGTGATGATGGTGATTCCAACATATGCACACAGAAATATACAGTCACAACTTCTTCCTAAAACCTTGAAGTAATTCTTTCAATTTTTTTAGAGTCCACATAGATATCATCTGGTAAATTGTTGAAGATAAATGGAAAGTAAACATTTCGCACTCTTTTTCCGTACTTTCTTTCCACGAAAGGCACTTCAAACCGCTCAACACGCCGAAGAGGTCTACATAGGACACGAGGTATCTTAAATGTATTGCTTCTTAGCATTTCTTCTTCAGTTTGTGACACTGCACCGTACACCATACTTTTTAATATCCCTTTCAAGACTAAGTAACTTTTTTGCCCATAGTCCTGGGTTGTGACCAAAAATAGTTATCCAATTGCGTAATACACTTTATGTTAAAGCGTGAGTTATGGTCTTTTGGGTAAATGGGTATTAGAGATTTGGCATTAGACAGCAAACAAGATACCTTTCGCAGCTTTCTGCAAAGTTGTGACAAATGGGCCTTCCACGACAAGTCACTCTCAAATTGTATTGCTTGATAGTTAACTTGATCCACATAAGACACAGGACAACAGTTGCACTGTGTACACCCAGCTGTATGCATGTAGTAAAGTGGATGGTCGGTAGTTATAAGCTTAAGTGGGTTATGAAAGAAAAAAGCTTAGTTTTATGTATATTGACCGTGAGACAATTAGCTCAAACCAGTCATGTATGTGACAAGTGTCGTCTTGGAGTAAAGTGATTCCTGCAACATAATCAAGGTGTTGTGATAGCAATACCGTGTCATCGGCGTATTGAAACAATTTACATAAGGAAACTACTTTGGACATATTGTTTACAAAGATGTTAAAAGGAGAAGTGACAAAACGGATACCTGAGGAACCCCAGCTTTTAAGCTAGCTTTGGAGCCCCGGCTATACCTATGGAAACTAGTCGTGTACTTTCCTTCAAAAACTTCTGAAGTAGTGAAAGGAATAGGCCGCGGAATCCAATGTTTTGCAATTTTGTTAGTAATATATTATGACTCACTGTATCGAATGTGTCTGCAACATCAATAAAAATTGCGTAAGCAACCTGGTGCTCCGCAAAGGTATGATTCAATTCATCAGCAAAATCTTCTAGAAGTGGCTGGGTCCCATGTCCACTGATAAACCCATATTGAGTTGACAATAGAATGTTAAAGCGATCAAGAAACCCCGTCATAGTTTAAAGGATATGTTTTCCCAAGATCTGGAGTATACAGGGTAAAATAAGAATTGGGCGGTAATTGTCAAGCTCTTTGTGCTCTCTACCTTTAAATAAAGGCCTTACAAGTGCAGTTTTTAAATCATCTGGGTTAATCCCGGAAGAAATAAAACCATTTAGCATATAAAGAAGCACGTGCTCCATAGAATTATAATTGCGTTGCAGGTTTCCTGCACTGATGCCATCTATGCCAGGCGCCTGGTTTGTTTTGAAATTGAAAAAACCAAGTTCGTAGATCAAGCTCGGTCATTTGAGGAAGGAAAGCCGAGGAAACATTGGACTTTAGATATTCTTTATATTACGTAGCATCGTTAGGCGCTACTCCAGAAAATTTAGCGAAAAACTTCTTGAAATACTTAGCCACTGTCGTATTAAGATCAAATACTTTCTCAAGTGAATCATCAATGAATCTCCTAACACCCGTGCTACGCAATTGATTTATTAAATGCCAAGTTTCAGGAATATTTAATCTTACCTTAAAAAAACTATCTCTGAAGTATTTTCTTTTTGCGCACCAGATAAGCGCATTTACATTATTTCGCGTAGCACGGAATTATATCGTTAGCTGAACATTTCTATGAGAACGTCGGCATTTAGTCCATAGAGCATCTTTTATTTAATGCATGACAAGATATCAACTGTTAACCACACTTGTGCATTTTTGACGCCGCCTCACAGTAACAATCTTTTTGGATTGCTCCCTGAAAGAGCCGAATTGATTTCTAAACGTACTGTTAATTTCAACAAAGTCTTGAATGGACAAAAACGATCCCAATTATAGGTCTTAACTAACTTATCAAACCCTACTTTATCTATTATTTCAACTCTTTTTTGTTGTTTGTTTTTGTTTTAACGCTAAGTTTTGATGTAAGTTGACACGCAACAAAGTAATGGTCCGCTAGTTTTTGCTCTATTACAGCTGATTGCGCAACGACATTTGTAGCGCGTACACTAATATGGTCAAGACACGAAGCAACAAGATGATCACCCAGAAGTTCTTCTCGAGTCGGAGACAGAATCAGTTCCTCTAGACCAAACTCCGCTAATAAATTCAGATAGTCACAAACAAGGAAGCTAATGGGTTGAAGGGTGTCAATATTAAAATCACCTATTATACAGATGTCGACCGACTGAACTTTACGAAGTGCATCTCTAAGTTCTTCAAGAAAGTTTAAAGCATTAGATGACGGAGGTCTGTAAAGTGCCAATAAAAACAACGACCACACAGAATTCCATAACCTTAATAACAAAGACTCGCAATGAAAAAATTCTACATCAAGGTTTTCAGTTCACCATTGAGTCTTTAACAAATATCACTATTCCTCCTTTTTGACCAGCTGGTCGTGTAAGAAAAAATTATTTATGTTTCGGCATCTGAAATGCACTACAAAACTCTTCTTTGAAATTGATCTCTGTTAGCACAAAAACGTAAATTATTGGCATCACACTGTTTACACTTATTACAAACTGGTCCCAATATTTGCGAATACTCCTTATATTTACACAATAATTCAAGAGCATTATCGTTGGCTGGGCCCAAGAGTCGTTTAAAGGAAAAAACTATGAACATCGATGAAATTCTACTTCCGATTTTCGAAGTGGTGGCTGCCACGTCTCCGTGTCACCACCGAAGGTCAGCGCCAGCGACTATTACAGCTACAAGGCCTGGTAAGTACCCTAATTAAAAAATAGATATAGCTGCGTTTAACGAGGTGAAAATGACAAATCTTTACCAAAACACGAGATGCTAGCAGGTAATTGGCAGCTCTTGTCATTTTCAATAATGTACCGTGCTAGTTATGATAATGTGTTGTGCTAGCTTTGAAAATATTTCTTTTTGAATCTGCACCTTTAGGAAAGCGCGAAAGCCAACATGTAATGAACAGAAAACTGGCGCATCCATTGTATAATCATAATCCACGTACATCATAATCCTCCTGGCCCTTGTAGACCACAGGCACCGGTTCCGGTACGTCAACGTGGGGAAGCCAGGGTGGTGCCGCAATGCGCACGTCTTTCGGAGGTCGGCACTGGCCCAAATTCTGGAAGGGCCGACGTTCATCATACCGATGGTCACCATCAACGGGGCTGCCGTGTCACTTCTGGTTCTTTGCGACCAAGTCTTTCCTCTGATGTGCAACATGCTGAAGCCGTACGCGCGCAAGAATTTCACGGGAAAGTCTCCGTAAAAAAGGTTCAACCGGCAACTGTCGTCAGCACGTAGAGTCACGAAGAACGCCTTCGGCAGGATCGAGGCATGGTTCCGGTTCATCATGACGTGGCTGGAGTGCGACGTCGGCAATGCCCACTTCGTTTTACTGCACTCTAAAAAAAGGGTGTAGTGGGTACACCCAAAGGGGTGTAACTGCTGCCACATATACTACACCCACAAAGGTGTACAAGTACCCCCAAGACGAGGTGCATACATACACCGTCTTTAAGGGTGCATATGTACACCCCTTTTATACACCTTCAGCATTCGAGGGGTGCACATATACACTCAATAATGGGGTGTGTAACTACTCCTTCCTTACACCCTCACTGTCGTTTCGGTGTGCAGGTACACCCAAATTTGAGGTGTAAACGTATTCCCTTTGTACACCCGCGCAGTTTTCGGGGGTGTACAGATACACCCACACAGGGTTTACTCATACCGTTCTTTACACCCATCCCGCTCAAGGGGAACATAGATACACCTCATTCAATGGTGTACCATTGCACCTCTTGTGCACCCACCTCAAGGAAACCCATAAAATGTACGCGCCCAGGTGGTTTCAAAAAGGCAGGTAAACAGACACAAGGGTTTGTTTTCAAATCTCCTAGAAGTTTATTAGACAGCCTATTCCGTAAACAAGTACAAACGTGCAAGCAATCCGTGATATGTGAAGATGTATAGCGGAGCTGTTACACAACTGAGAAGATTACTGAGCAAACAAGAACCGGGTGATTCTTAGGTAGTGTCTATTCTCTTAGCAGCCGGCAGAATTATTTACCCGAAATTCTGCCGGCGGTCGCCCTCATTGGCGATACGGTCACTTCATCGAACGACGTTTCATCGACACGCGATATTTCATAGACAGCTCAAGCAACTTTCTTATCGTAGCTTCCTTCTTCTTGTAATGAGTTGCCTTATAGTGTACCCGCGAAGTGACATGTACGGGTGGCACAGGTGGAGTAAGATTTTTGTAATAAACCGCCGCAGACTGTTTTCATGAAGCGACGTGAACGGGTGGGCTGGATCGGTGAGCACGCGCCTCAGGAGACACGCGCGACGAAATGTCCCTACAGCGTGCATTTCGCGTAACGAGTGACGATGAAACGTTAGTGTCGACGAAACGTGTCTACGAAACGCGTATCAACGAAAAGCTGTCCATGAAACACGTTTTCACAAAACGCTGGGAGGATAACAAATTCAGTATTCTACCTGCAGTTATCACATGATTGTAGACAGCTAATGTCAGGCGACTGCCGATAGATTTTTGAGGAAATTGTTCTCCCGGCTGCTAGAAATAGCCGCTGCCTGGTTTTCGAGGTAATCCGAACGGAACGGTCAATTGCTGCAAAGAGTAGGTAGCAGCGCACTTACGATGAAAATACCGGACTTGAAATACGTAATCCGAGATATATGTCGACACGGGCGCTGCAGAACCACACAAACACAAAACGAAAAGTAAGGGGTCTGTGAAGATTCAACACGATGTGGCAAACGAGTAATTTGCCATACCGAACACCGAACGCATCACATCGAATTCCTTGGGCTTTTTTGAAGAAATCGGCTTGTTGCCGATGCACGCGTAGGACTTTTCAAACACTGGAAGCCTTGGTACACTCAGGATACGTTGTCGCGGACGAAATCTCCGGCAGCCCCGCTGGTCGCAGCACAGCACACAAGAAACTGAGGCCGGGAATCGGACATTTCGGGATTGGAAAGAGCTACTACGTCACTCGTGAAAACTTTACCATGATCACGCTCCTGCCATTACCCGCGCCCAGACAGCGGAGTCAAGGGATGAAAAAGAATCCGGTTCATTGGTCCGGCGACTGCGCACCTTCTTCAAAGCTTTCAGCTTGGGAGAGAAAAGAAAGAGAGGAATAGAAAATAACAACTCCTTCAAGGCCAAAGAGGGTGCCCTCGCAAAGGCTTATCTTCAGGGTTATTCCAACAATGAACACGACGAAAGGATTTGTCCCTTCTATCCTCTTGAAAGTTCGACCCAAAGTTAATAGTGCAGTGGGTGCTACTCGTGGCCTTGGCCTTCAGGCAGGTGCCGTTCTCTGCCTTATCTCTAGCCTGGAGACTATAGTCACGTGATCCTACTCGGAGACCCGATTGGCTTAAAACACGCATAGCGTCCTACTCTACTGTCAATACCGAGTGAACAGAACAGCTCCATACTTCCTAAGAAACTGTCCGACTCAAAAGTGACCCCCAAAAGGGAATCCAAGCACAAACAGATCGGGGCGCCTGGCTAGCGTGGAGGTGCACTGATACACCTAGAGGTTTTTAAGGAGAGGAGGATGCTCATTGTCGGTGTACAAGTACACGGGCTTGGCAATCTTTCAGGAAAAGGGTGCATGTGCGCCTGATACACCCGACTACACCTTTTTTTCTTAGAGTGTGGCGTGCTGCACGTTGAACAACATTTGCGAGTATTTCAATAATGGCGTAAAGCCCCGGTGGCTCACCGAGGTTGGCATGGAGGCCCGCCTCTGCGAACAGCCAATCTGCAACACAGATGCCGTGTCAGGCAATGGACCGAGTGTCTGGGACTCCGTTGCTGCCTACCTTCACCAGCACTAGAGTTAAAAGCGAAGCAAAGGCCCTTTTGAGCTCTACCGAAACAAAGGCCCTCTTCGAGGGTTCAGCGAAGCAAAGTTGAGTTCCACAGAAGTAATGTTCCTTTTAAGCGCAGCAAAGGCCCTTCTCGGGGCCAAAAAAATTTGGCTTCGGAGCTGACTTCTCTTGCTGCCTCCTCTTGTAATCTCAAATCAAGTCGAGCCGCAGTAATGATTTGGCCATTTCAGCCATTTTTTACTTTGTTTACTTTTTATGTCTGAATGATGAGAATATAGAGGTGTGCGTGTTTCAACTTTGATGCCCCATCTGGCAGGGTAGCACGAGACGCAGTTTGGGCGCAAGTTCCGGGCCGAAGGCTTCTAAGGAATGGGTAGAAACTTCTTTTTGAAACGAGTCACTAACATAGTGCTTGTGTCACTTCTGCATCCCTATCTGGCCTATCAGTACAAAATGTAACACTAGTTGGGTACTATTGACGAGGAGACCAAACTATATATAGGGGGGCGCTTTCACCAATACTACCTATAAGACAAGGCCTGCGCGTTTCCTCCTCTAAACATAATCACGTATTAGGATTAACTGGTGGGCCAGTTAGTTAAACATAATGTGAAAAAGCGCAAATGATTAGGAAGACAAGAAGGGCCAAGACAGTGCTCTTATTTACAACTGACTTCACTTGTGGAAAAGTTTATGTGGGACAAACTGGCCGGTGTGTACATGTGAGACTGCAGGAGCATGCCCTTTCGCTCAAATCAACACCATCTGGCCACTTAGCTGTCCATGTGCGAGACTGCGGTTGTTCCCCAGAGTTCGACGATATGTTAATCCTAAAGGGCTGTTTATACTCCGACGTTGAGCGCAGTGAACTCAGCGTAGCGCAGAACGCGCGCCTTTCATTGGCCGGCGACCAGGGACTCGATTTCTGTGGCCAATCAGTATCGGTGTGCGCTACGCTACGCTGCGCCCTTCGACGTTACGTTGAAGTATAAACGTACCTTAAGACTCTCCCACAACAAGAGAGCTCAGGAACTTTATAAGGCAAAAACTATTTTGTCAAAAGGAGACTCATGTATTAGCGGACCGTGTATGGCACTGTCAACCAAAGTATACTTGGAACAATTTACATGACTTTTCTCAACCCCTACATTTTAATTTGATGATATTTATTTTATATATATATATATATATATATTTAAAAATACTTTGAAAGCGTTTATTTTCTTTTTTTACTTTTTTTTTACTTTCGAAGGTTCCTTTTTATCATTCATGATTCCCAGACTTCCTTTTTGTGCTTTTCTAATTCCTTCAATACACGTCAGCTGTAAGTAAGCGCTCTGTCTTGTCCCCTTCTTTTCTTCCTAATCATTTGCACTTTTCCACATCATAATCACTATACTTCGTTTCACCTTATGTGCGAGCGAAGGCAAAGCTGGAAGCGCGAGCACGAAAGCTCCGTGCCTTCAGGCTTTGCTCGAGCGCGCGAGCCGGGCAGAAACGCTAAAAGCGCTGGTCTCGCGCTACTAGGTTTGGCTTCGCTCGAAGATAAAGTGAAACGAAGTATAGGAGTAAAGCCCATTCATGTTATAAAAGTAGCGCAAAGTGCGTCGATGCACGAAGCACGTGCAACGTGCAGCCTCGGGAAGATCATGGCGGCACAGCGCAGCACTCAGCTAGATTTCAGACGCCATGTTCTTTCCAGAAGTGGCGTGCGGCACGTATCTCGAGCATTCCCAAAAGAATAAATGGCATCACTTTTCCCAGGATAGAAGGGTCTTAACAAGTAAATCCCTTCAGCGCCCCCTAGGTGACCCGGATGGGCACCATCGTCTGCTCCATTGCCTGAGTCAGTGGTCATGCTCAGAACGAGCTCACATTAACAAGCTGCTAAGACTAGAGCCACAGTATATGGCAGCGTAGCTACCAGAGTAGCGCCAGGCTTTTCCCTGTGCCGCCTTTCACCGCGATTGGTCACATCCGGTACCATAGCAACGAGCTGAGCTGGCTCGGTTTCCAAAGCAACATACAGAGCCGAAGATGGATGGCGGGATAATAGCGGGCTGTACCCTTTGTAACTGGGCGGTAGCTTTCGTCACCTAGCCTAACGAAATGCTTTCCTTTTCCACTTGAATACCCAATTTCTTTCCCTCTACATCCTGGAACTATCACCGGGCCGGGGAAATAACCACAAGAATGACCTTTGGTGATAAGGCAAACACAAAACGTCTTTTACGACTTTTAAATGAACGAATGGCGACATCAGCGAAACTAGACTAAACAAAATGCCGCCCAGCGTCGCTAGCAGTACAGTTACCATGGCAACCTCCCAGGCCCAAAATGGAGATCACTACCGGCGCTTCTGACGTCGTGCATCTAGATATTTTTGTGTCGTGTCGCTACTCTAGCAGCTACGCTGCCATATACAGTGGCTCTAGCTAAGACCGGCAATCGATGGTGTCGCAGGAGATCAGACTAATAGGCTGCTAAGACGGGCAATCTTGAAGGTGTTGCATGCACGTTGAAAATGAACTGTGGATGCTCGCTATTAGCTCGCGCTGATAGACGTAGTTGCGACGTGGGCAATACTCTCGTTTAGCTTCGGGCTGTTTGCCGTTTGGAGCGGTTCAGGGATCTACTAACAAAAGGTTATGCATAGGCCTTGTCATCTAGGTGGTATTGCAACAGTGTACTAACATACGGGGTACTCTTGGGAAGGGAGCGGCTCACGTGAGGCGTGTAGGTGTAGATCGCGCTAGGTGTCGACACCGGCGCATAGGCAGTGGGGTCAGTATGGTGGTTGTTGTACGCGACTTTCTGCTGCCTTGTCGACTGCAGCGCTGCGAATGTTGTCTACACGCGCAGCCTCACAAGCTCCCATTGCCGAGCCGCGCCGGTCCAAACACTATCCCGTATTCTATTACGCTGTAGTATTGCTTTGCCCCATTTGTTGTAACCACACCTCGGTGTTTACCCAACACAAAGCCTGTGGACATGCAAACAGGCGTTGTGGTCATATCCACCTCATATTCTTTAATAGAGCACAGGGTACAGTGTAACGTAAAAATACAAACAATAAACAAAGTGACGTTTATAGTTAGTGCCGGATCTCTCCTAAAAGCTGCCGTCAGAGAATACGAGCTTTACCCACTTCGGCTTTTCTGCTGAGCTGGGCACCGTGCCTGCTGCATTGTTCATGCAGGCCGGAGGGGTAATCAAAGAGCCCCTCCTTCCCCTCGGGCGACTGGTGAACAGAAACTCCAGTCGAACGCTGACGCAGCGTTCGGTATCGTCAGCCGAGCGATAACTCATGGTTATTTCTTGTCCCCATCTGTGTAGTTTTAAAGTTAGTAACTTCGGGTGCTAGGGTCTGATCTCCTCCCCAATGGTAACTGGGTGAGATGCTGGAGTTTAGGAAAGATTCACCCTTCTCGCCCTGTCAGTCACTATAATAGCAAGACACAGGAGTGTCACTTCCCATAACATTCTTCTTGTGTGCGTGGGGGGGGGGGGGTACTAATATTAATGTGTGGTGGAACACTTGTACTTGTGCATGTTAAAATAAAAGACGTATATCACATACCATAGCTAGATGAATAATTGCTCCCAAGTACAACACAAATATGCTCAATCCGCTTACTTCGATCTTTTATTTAGGAAAGCCAGCTCTTCTTGCGCCTTTGCAGCACGTTCTTATGCCTGTAGAGAAAGTTCTTGAGCAAAGCACTTGAGCCTTTAAAACAAGCTCCTTTGCACGAGCTTCCGCTCCCGGAGCTTAAGGCGGCGGTCCCACGGCCCCAACCATAATACCGGTGGCAGCTGTGCTAACGCTCCTGTTTGCGATACAAATGTCGCGTCTTTGCGCGTGTTACGTATTTCGTTCTTATTGCAAATAAATTGCCAATTCATCATTACACTTTTAGTGCAAAATATGATACGCATGCTTTAAAACTTAACGCACAATAAGAAAGCAAAAAGTGCAAGTTTTGATATTTTCAAAGACATACCTCTATGCATTCCAAGTTTCTAGACTTGTAATGCATCCAAGACGCGTTCTAATTTTTTTAATTAAAAGATGAACAACTCGTCTAGTTCCTTGTATACGTGTTTTTCTGATTTAGCACAGTCACATTTTTTTAATATTTATTCAAAAAGAGCCTTTTTTATGTAATTTCGAGGTCTCGTAACTCAATGTCACATCATTACGCAGCAACGACATTTAAGGGCTTGCTCCTGGTAAATATAGGAACTCCGCATACAAAATATTAGAAGTGCAACGCCACCCGTTTTTTGTAAACACAACTTGATTGTGATAAAATTTTAAAGAATTCTCTTAACGCGTTCTTGGTTTTCTCAGACAGCGTTCTGGCATCTGATCTAATCTTTTTTAATTGTATGCTAGAGGAACTGAGCTGGTTCACCTTAGTTCACCTGAAGCGTGATTTTTTTGTATTCATATTCAGATTTGTTTAAAATAATTTTAAATCATGGGACTATTTTGAAGCTCGACTCTGTACGCAAGAAACCGGTTTCAAAGAAGAGGACAGCTATTTAAATAACGATTCTTTAATTAGAGCTTTTATCGTCTTAATTAAAATCACTGCCTATGATTGTAATAATTTTAAAGCACACTAATTGTCCTAAATGATAAAAATAACCTATGTTGTAGCAGACGACGCGCACTTGCGCCATTGCGGGGGAAACCAGCTGAACAATGAAAGGAGAAACAGAAAAGACACCCCAAGCGGCACAAGAATATTAGGCGAGTATCTACACAATATTGTTGGCGAATACTCAGAATATACGGTTCTTCCCATCCACACGATGTCTAGACGATATCGTTTCAAAAGCGGGGCAGTACCAGCACAATATCACTGGAGTACCGCCACCATCAGGCTGAGTACCCACCGGACGCCGAGTATATCTATAGAGTACTAGCAGCGTCGGCTGAGTGCCCGCCGGACAGCGCGTGTTAATCCAAGGTCAATCGAGGCGTCGGGGTACCCGCCGGATATCGCCCGTATATCCATAGAGTACTTGGAGCGTCGGCTGAGTATCCACCGGGCATCGCGTATGTCAATCGAGCTGGCGTGTCTTCTGGGCACCTGCTGGATATCGCGCGTATATCTATAGAGTACTTAGAGTGTCAGCTGAGTATCCGCCGGGGGTCGCGTATGTCAATTTTGTACTCGCAGTGTCGCCCGAGCACCCACCTGATATTGCGCGTATATTTACAGAGTACTTGGAGCGTCGGCGCTATAGTCCGTTGCAACTCAAGATGGTAGGGCGAGGGTAAAACGGGCTGGAAAGGAGGAAGCAGACGAAACGCTTGAGAAGGGAAAACATCCTTCTCTCTTTAGCGTTCCGTCTGCTTCCTCCTCCCCGGCCCGTCTTAGCCTCGCCCTACCTTCTTGAGTTGCAACGGACTATAGATACAGCCCAATTTATGTGCTACAAAAATATTTTTATTTGCTCACGCCACCATTACGCTTCGGGCTTTTTGGCACCTTTATTATACACACATGTAGATACATTACGCATACCACAAGCATCAGCTGAACATTGAGCGCATACACATACATGGCACATGCAAACATCAGAGCACATGCAAACAGCACAGCCTAACCAACACGTCCTAGAAATAAGGCCGTAGCGCTCTTCTTCGTGACGTCGCAATAGAAGGCCATCGGGGGCGCGCGTCGAAGCGAAGGCAACGCGCGTGGAGCGACCGTCGTAACGCGCGTTCAGTCACATACGCGTGTCTTATTAGCTAAAATGAATGCTGCACAGAGCAACGGGTATAGAAAACATTTTATTACATGGGCAAAACATTACATTGCTAAATAATCGGTACGAAATGGCACGAGGTATGCGTATAAGACGTCTATAGAAAAATGTGATTATTTTGAGTCGAAAACATGGAGTCACGCAATTATTGCTGTAGGAATGCATGGTTTATACAGAAATACTTCGGCAAAATGGCGAGACACGCAGTGATTGGACACAGCAAAAAAATCACAGTGAAAAGTCAGGTAGACGTAGTCAACGCGGACACGGCTAGACAAGTGTCACTTACGATCATGTAAGTGACTGTTATCGCGTGCAGTCACTGAATTCTTGCGTAAATGGCGTAGTATCAAGCCAACACAAAAAAACTACCCGAGACTGCGGTGACGACGGTAAAACTACGGGAACGAGAAAACAAGTCTCAAAACAACCACACACGAGAGCGCCAAGCGCCGCTACTGGCGCGTCGGGGACCTAAGACAGAAGAAAGACTGTTAGTCCAGGTTAGTCAGCGTGCGGGCGAAACTCGTAAACAACACGTGATCAGAAGTGGAGAAGCCCGTCCAACACTGTGTGACGACCCCCGTAAGGTCTCGAGCTACAAAGCCAACGGGCTTCGTCGCGATCGTGAATGGACCCAAGTCTAGCGATTACAACAACGAAAAAGCAAGAGGTTTATAAATCCTTGATGCAACCAAACATACAAGACACTCACAGTACACTACAATAAAAACGGTGGAGGAAAGTTCATGGAAAAGTCTTTCCGCGCTAAAGTCTCGTGGCTGACTCACAGTTCGGTTATTGTTGTCTGCGGGGGAGCTTGGCAAGCACTCGCAGATCTGGTTGTCTCTGAGAAGCCGCGTGGAGTTCCCATGGCATTGGAAATCAGCCTTTCCTCAATATCCCCCCTGTCCGTCGATGTCTCGCTGCCTCCAGGCCGTCCCGTCTGAGAAACATTTGCCTCCTGGTCTCCGCACCGTCCCGTCCGCCCAGCCCCTGGCACCGTTCTTCCTTCCCAATCCTTTTTGTTCCCCTCCGGGGTCGTCCATTTCCCCGGAGAAAGGGGGGGGGGAACTTGAGATCTTTCCTGTCGGAGGCTCTGCTGGAATGTCCCTCGCCTGTTTCCGTTTGCTTGGGCAACGTGGTCCTCCTCTTGCTCGTGGTGAGGGTGAGGAGATCAGCAGCTTTTCACGTTCAAAAAAAAAGGGAGGGGGCGCCTTCTCCGAAGCATGTCGCTATCACCATGAGTCACTGCCCGTTGCCTCTCGCTTCTTGAAACACGCACACACACCCACACACCTGCGCGCGCACCTAGCCGGATCTTGCGTTGGGCCCGAGCGCCCTATTTCGAAGGATTAACCAAAGACGGGTACGTCACAACTGTCTCTCTCCCTCTCCCTTTCTAAGTTTGCTTTCCAAGGCGCCAGCGAGTTTGATCACTAAAAAGGTTGGGTTCACTCTCCCTCTTATTATGCCTCCTCTCTCACACGTGTCGTCCCGTCTCACTCCTCTATCTTTCCAAGTTATATTTTTGGGAGGAAGAAAAAATAAACAATATTCGTGTCAATCATGGTTACCCGGCTTGCGTAAAGTATATATCAGGATTGCGTCGGTGCAATATAACATATATTCTGTGGACATCGGCCGTGTCAAAATGGTACCGGATTTCTTTCCATATCATTTTCGAATCGGCCGAAAATGCCTAATACTGCGCAGTTATTGCCGATTCAGAAACGATATTCAAGGAAAAACACGGTTCGTGTACCATGTATATCATGGTTGCGTCGGCGAAATATAACAGATATTCCGTCAACATTGGCAGAATCAAAATGATACCGGCACAATTTTCCCGATACAACGGAAAAATCGGCAATACTCGCACGACTTTCCCGACCCGAGGCGAATATCGCCCCAATATTGTGCGCTGCCTGGGACCCTATCGCTGGACTACCAACTATTTTAATAAATCGTCCTCCTCTTCTACTAAATATTTTGCGTATCAATGGTTTCTTATTTTTTCTTTTTTCTTTTTTTTCTTTTTTTTCTTTTTCTTTCCTAAATGTTTTTTTTCCCTATTTTTGCTTAGCAGGGAGGGCGCCCTTCAGAAAGAGCTTTTCTTGCGGTTGCAGGATTATTGAGGCGGAGCTCACACAGTTTTCTTCTTCGTTTTCTATGGCCAAGGCCTCCAACATCTCCCTTGCAAGCTGGTCTTTGTGGTGTCCTATGATGCTGGCTTGCTCAGGCTTGGGTTTGCACTTGCAAGTTCGACAATGGGCAGCGAGGTGTCCTGGTCCCGCGAGATTCTTAACGTTGGCCACATGTTCACGTGCACGGTCGTTTACGCATCTCCCAGTCTGTCCAATATAGCATCGTCCACATGTTAATGGTACGCTGTATACGACTTCTTTTGGCACGGAAGGTATTTTGTCCTGTGTCGAGTGTCACACATGTCTTTCTTGTCCGTTTGTGTCTCGTTGATCCTGCGGCATAGGGAATAAGCCTTATTTGGGGCCGAGCACACAACTTGAACGTTTTGCCGGTTCGCTATTTTTTTCAATTTGTGGGTGACCCCATGAATGTACGGGATTACTGCAAACGGCTTCTTTGTTTTCTTTGCTTCTTCTTCACTTTGGACATTGCTCCTCTTGACACTGCGGGATATTTTTTCACATATGGAGGCCAATAAGGTTTTTGGATATCCGGCATTGTGAAGTCGTGAAATTTGGGCATCAAAACTTTATTGGACTTGATGGGGGCAGGTTTTCTTTAGGCTTGCGGAGAGGGCTGCGATGGCCAATCCTTGCTTAACATTTTTTGAGTGTTCGGAATCATAAGGAAAAACCCTTTTCCCGATCGTGCTTGGTATTGCCAACAGACATGCCCTGCTTGCAATTTCAACGCCAAATCGAGAAACCGAATTGATTTATTCACTGGAGTTTCGTGGGTGAAAGTGAGGCCCATGCAGCTTTTTTCGAAGTTGGACAGACCGGGAGATGCGTAAACGACCGTGCACGTGAACATGTGGCCAAAGTTAAGAATCTCGCGGGACCAGGACACCTCGCTGCCCATTGTCGAACTTGCAAGTGCAAACCCAAGCCTGAGCAAGCCAGCATCATAGGACACCACAAAAACCAGCTTGCAAGGGAGATGTTGGAGGCCTTGGCCATAGAAAACGAAGAAGAAAACTGTGTGAGCTCCGCCTCAATAATCCTGCAACCGCAAGAAAAGCTCTTTCTGAAGGGCGCCCTCCCTGCTAAGCAAAAATAGGGAAAAAAACATTTAGGAAAGAAAAAGAAAAAAAGAAAAAAAAGAAAAAATAAGAAACAATTGATACGCAAAATATTTAGTAGAAGAGGAGGACGATTTATTAAAATAGTTGGTAGTCCAGCGATAGGGTGTCTTTTCTGTTTCTCCTTTCATTGTTCAGCTGGTTCCCCCGCAATGTATCACAACCAACTAGCTCAACTCATCCCAGTAGTAACTTGCGCCATCTTCTGAAAGGTGGCTGAAATTCGAGGTTGAGAAGTTCAGGCAAAGTGGCGCTGATTCTGTCCCTGACGCAGAGGATTCTTTTATCAAATATTTCCTCGCGCTACTTCCTCGTTCTTGCAGTGAGTCAGTTAATCTTGCGAGAAAAAAAAAAGAAAACGAGAAGCGCGTCACAAGGGTCGCGAGCAAGTTCTCGAAAACACCTAGTGCCCATAAATAAGCTATTCAATGCTCCCCACCATGTTCCGACACCACGAAAGGTGCAAATATTGAACTCCATCTGATGATGACGACGAAGGGGAATTTCTTTCCCTTCACTCCAAGATCTTTAACCAACAATTTTTTTTAGGTTCCAGCTTTCCAACCGCGCTGGTTCTGTTTTGTTCGCCATCGTGGAGAGATTTGAGATTTTCAGTTTTCATGTTACTCTACTCATAGAAAACTTACAGAGAGCGTTGTCTACAAACCGCAGTGACTGGTACGGAAACAAACAGCCAGTCATTGTGACTCAAATCTGAGGCTCAGGAAAAGGGTTCAATAAATCCCTTTTCCATGAAGTGCTCTATCAAAAGCGTTGTGCGAAACCCTCACTAAATCGTCTTTCTTTGGATTAATTTTTATTACATTTATTCAAATAAGAAAAGTGCAAAACGATCAACTTTCATGGTGTTGGTTTAACAATGCAACGACTCCAAGCTTCCACTTTGCGCTTTACACCAACCACGACCCTTGTCCTTTGCAACTAGTTATAAGCAGCCAGGTCCGACTTGCTAGAAACAGCGTCTCAGCTGAGACTGTGGGAAGAAAGCAATGCCAAAGCCAGCGCTCGAGCTGAGCGGGACTCAAGCCGCGTCTCAAGACAGTCGCGTCTCAGCAGAGACGCTGTTCTAGCAAGCCGGCCCAGGATCACAACTCGTGAAGTTTCCTCGCGCTTCTCTTTCGTTTTGCGGAGTCTCCGCAATGAGTGATGCGAAATAAAATCAAGCGAGTTGCTCAGTGCTGCCCTGCCATGTTCTTCCATGATAGGGCTATAGAGAGCGGTTTCCTTGTGGCCTTCACTCTCGCCAACGAGCAATGGGACTTCTTTAGCCGCGTAGGGGTGCGACCACACAACCATGCCCAACGCTGCCTGAGCCATCCTGAACAACTGTTCCCCGACCACTGCGATTAAAAATGTGTGCAATTAAACTGGCTTGAAATAACTGTTGTGAGCCGATTGAAATACGTTTCGGCTTACAATAATACAATGCTTGTCTATACAAGTTTGTTTCTTAAGGAGACGAAGAGAAAGACGTGTTCAGCCTAAGTCCCTGAAGGCAGCCGGCCTAACAACTTGTAGGTCTAATTACTCTATAAACTTATTCAACTCAACCCCGGAGCAAAGAGGACAACACGGTGAGGAGGACGTGACTCTCAGAAGGAATTAAAGCGCTGTAGGATCGGTAGGGTTACAGCGACCCATCCAAGCTGCCGCCGCAGGGAACAACTATACTCGAAGGCCGTAAGAGATCGCGCCTGTTCACTCTAGCCCGGCCATTGCTCTTCAAACTGCTGATAGGCAATGCCCACTCACACAGGGACGTTTGCTTATGTTTTCCTACGTTGCGTTATAACTAGGTCTGGGCACTTGATCTAATAACCTACCGATGAATCAATTAATGATTTAATCGCTATTAAATTTTTAACCAGTTAATCCGTTAAATTTTGGCAAAGGAAAAATTAAAAATTTAACACTTTCACCACGCACGTGTACGAGTACACCGGTATGAAAGCAAACTTTAGGTGAAATTTTGACCTAAAGTAAACTGTAGGGGCGAGATGTGTGACTCGAAAGAAGTGGAGAAGGTTATATGTGCCCCCAGCCACTTCAACGCCATGCGATTGTCCGTTTAGCGCAGCTGAACCTATAGGCCTATTACTAAATTACGCAACCATCAAGGAGAATGCAGGGAATGGTGTTCCACGCGCCGCACGTGCTGGCGTCTGCGGCAGTAACTGTCCCAACGTTGAACTGTCCTAAAGAAAAGGCCTAAAACAAATGGCATCTTGCACGCGCGTTCGTCAACGCTTTAGTTTGGTTATTTACTTCGAATCTTTTATACGGGGAAGGCGTGCGCGTGTGGCCCGTAGAACACCAATCTCAGCGTTCTTCTTCATGCTTGGGCAGTATAGCAATAGGTCCTTTGATTAATTATTCGATTAAAATTGACGCCCAGTCATAGTTATCACTTAGTCCGCAGGACATCTGTGCTTCATATGTCGCATGCAAATCTACTCTTTGAACTGGATTCCATGCCTCATTCGAACCACGAATGTCCCGTAAACTTTCAACTTAGCACGTGTTCTCGCGCAAACGAAACCATAAATGAAGCCACGCGCCCGTGCCAGTGACGGAGTATACATCTTTCCATAAAAGCGTACGAGGGCGCGTTTATTGCTGTGTTTGTGCCATTTGCTTCAAGGGCCGCTCGAGACACAGGTCTCGTGCACTGGCGCATTTGACGCTCCTTGCAAGAAAAAGCACGTGAACAAACGCAAACACATCGAGGGGCTTCATGCCTCTGGCCACCGCGCATCGAGGGTGCTCCGCCACCATTCGTTTCCAAGGAAGGGCCGCTCATTTCAGTGCTGCGCATCCATTTGCTTCAAGGGTCTCTCGAGACACGGGCCTCGCGCTCTGTTGTGTTTTACGCTACTTGGACAACAAACGCAAACACATACAGGGGCTTTAGGCAGATTTATATCCCCTTGATAAAGTCATTTTTATTTTTTTGTTGTCAAATACCGCCAATCATTGGGGTGGAAACACACGCAGTGCCACGAGCGGCCATTCGCTCAAAAGCGCCGCTCAATTCAGCGCTGCGCCGCCATTACCTTCCAAGGGCCGCACCAGACACGGGCCTTGTGCACTGGCACATTTGACGCTACTTGCAAGACAAACGTAAACAGATCGAGCGGCTTTAGTAGTGTGAACATAGCATTAGCTAGAATAAACAGATGTCCACCTGCTTCGATCATGATCACAATCATGAGCAGATTAGGGAGCGGCTTGCACGAGAAGCTGGCGCGAGAGGCACTCCGGCGCCTCGTCACTTCGTCACAATAATGCGTCCCAATTCGACACGCTCGCGCGGCGAATTGCGAAACGTGCGATAACTAATATCAACGTTATCAAAAGTTTCAAATACAAATAATTCACATCGACATCATTGAGATCACATTCATTAACATACAATGCCAGCGTTACTGTAAAATTCTCCATTTCTGTTGCATTCAAACAGAAAATATAGGTATATAAAGATACATGTAGGACGCTGGTATATTTTTTTTTCAACGTCAAATTATTAATGAGACTTAATTAATATTGAAAAAAAATATAAAAAGCACTATAAAAAGCACTTAAAAATCTGCTACTCACTCGCCTAACAAATTTTAAGTTTAGGTTACTGGGGCTAAAATAAACTTTTATTCTATTCTTGAACATGCATAATCTTCGACCTCGGCGTACTATTTCAACAATATTGAGGTGGTTACTTATAAGGTCAGATAATTGGTAATCAAGTTTAATCAAACTACCATCCAAATGATGAGTTATATTGAACGCCCTTCTGAACACCCGTCTTGAAAAAAATCTGCTATTGCTTGTTTTATCATAGATCAAAATGCACAAACATGTATACTAAAAGCGCAAGGCCATGGTGCATGGTTTGCGCTTGATTGCTTTGATCGGGGACAAAAACGCGCTATAAGACGTTGAGCTTCGTGACGTAGTGTTTTCTGACTCTGCCTGATTGGCCTCATTTACCTGTTATGTCGGCTGCGCTCTGACTTACAGCAAAATGAATTTAAACGTTTATGTCGTGCAAAAGCTCTCTCATTCACGAAATGCTGACAAGGCATGTCTTATATATGTTCTTTAAGGTTTGATAACATTCTTCACTGATTGATTGACTATATTTTTAATTCTTGAATAGTTAAAACGATAGCTCCAGGCTTGTGAGCCTCTAACGAAATCGCTCTGCCAACCCTGCAGCGCGGAACAAAGCCAGTCTCAAAGAACAAATTTTGCCCAGCTATGCACTCTCGATCGGGTCGATGAGCTAGCTGGGCTCCGCTTCTGTGCGAACTGGGCACTGTT